>JAIPRM010011897.1:0-12528 GCA_025469315.1 Stegophylla sp. TES_Ste_2020 | reverse complement strand
TTTCTAATATTATTTTCCATCTATGTTTAAATTTTCATATAGTTCGGATCAAAAAATGATGGTTTCCGAGTCGTTTTTGTCAAATTTTGGGTAGTTTTTTCCAAAAAAAAAAAAAAATTGAATAATTAAGAAATTCAAAAAATGACCTCTTTAAAGTACCATCTAGAAGCAAATCCGGTTTCAAAAAATTGCTGATCGAACCTTTTGGATAAGTATTTCCATACGAAAAGTTGTACACAGAAAATAAATAAATAAACATCATTGTAAAAACACTAGCTTCTTCACTTCATTCAGAATCGTTTCTTACATTTTTTTTCTCGTCAAAAATTGTTTTCCTATTCTCACTTTAATAGTGGAATGCGAAACTGGCTGAATACAAAATAATTTATATGGTAACAATAATAAACTTTATGATTTTAAGTTAAAATTTTTATTATATTAATTCAGGTTCCACTCAGAATTGTTTTATCGAAAAAATGATTTGTTGTTTCTTTAAAATTTAACACACCTACCACCAAATCTCGTCCGAAAAGTGACAAATACCCATGGCGTGAAGTATGTCCGGCTTCTTAATGCTATTTCTACTGTTGGACATGTACAATGTCCATTATAGTGATTCCAGGAGAAATTGTTAATCCTTTCAATAAATCATGCATAGAAGTGAGTACAAACTAGAATGTATTATTGAACAAAATTCTTCAGTAGGTACCATGATTTACAAATTCGTACACGTTATTCTTCCCATTAACCATGAGATTGAATTCATAATTAATTAATGACAAAAAAGTCCTTCCATTCTACCAATTTTTAGGTAGTTTTTCTTATTTACAGCAAAACTATTGAGATTTTCAAAACTTTGTCCTCTGTAAATTATCATTCAGACAAAATACTCCAACGGAACTCATAATACACGTGCAGATCCACGCACTTCCGGAAAAAGGAAAAATAAATAAACATCATTAGAAAACCATTAGTTTCTTCTTCGCTATACTCAGAATCTAAAATTTCTCACTCTGTAAATATCTCAAAAATCATAAGTTAATTTTTAATAAACGTTTAAAGTTTAAACTTTGATGTAACCATACACAGAAATGGGGATGGGTCCCCCTAAATTGACTCACAACCCCTCCAGATTTGTTTAAATTACATTAGGTTATTACAATTAGAGGGGGCTAAATCATACAAATAAATATTTTAGCCCCCCTCCCCCAATTTTCATACTATTCTCGCCAATGAGTGTAACTAATTATTACAATAAATAATTATTATATACAGACTGAAATGAATATTAGATGAATTAACTATTTTTACGCACGTTCAGTCACAATCATAACTCAAAATTCATCAAATGACAATTATTAACTAAAAATGACTGATTTTTTTTCATAATTATTTCGTCATGATTACAGTTTCTTGTTTTAATAGTTAAAAATTGTATATAAGCATAAACACATTAAGTTGTATGTAGAGTTTCGTTTTTGTTAAAATCGGTTCTGTCAATTTCTACGCATCATTAAAGCATTAAATGTCATAATACTGTAAAATAATCAGGGATTAATTGAATTTTAATAAATAAATATTAATTAAATATTTCATTACCATTATATTACCAGCTTATTTACATTAAAATACAGACGCGAAATTATTATTTCGTTGATTTATTCTTGTTTAATGATCGAGGTTAAATTTGATTTGCAATAATATAATTATAATTCAATAATTTATACCTATATTCCTAAATACTTTTTTCATTAAAATTAATTAAATCAAACATTATAATCACCCATACAATAATTGTTGATAATGAAATGATAATAATAGATTCTCGAATTTTAATAGTTAATAAAATATTTTACAACAACTAACAGTCAAATTAAAAACTGTAAACGGATCCACAGGTATAATATTATTTTGATTTAACAGAGGAAATTTTTAAATATTGACCGCAATTCCATTTTCTTGTATTTATTTATTTCATTTCATATTAACACACTAAATTTAAACTAGCCCAAAAAAATCGTCGATTTTATACGTACATTATTACTATTTGAACATAGAAAATATTTAACTATTTGACAACAAGCAATAAAACACAACTTTTTACAAAGTTAATAAAAACTAATGAGCTATAACTAAGATAAAAAACGTTTTAAGTTTGCGCAATTTTTAAATGCTTTCTTTCAAAGACAACGAATTGGAATTTAGTGTATTTTATAAGAGCGCCAACAATATTTTTATTCAAAAAAAAAAAAAAAAAAAAATGTCTAAGGGTACCCATTCTCCCTTTAAACCTTTATATTTGTCAAACTGGTTATTACTCCGGTGAACACATTCGGTCGATTTACACCGAATTAATTATAAAGATAATATTTTTTTTACAATCGAATACTTGAGTAACCCTATACTATAATAGTATAAATTTTTGTGTTTTTACAATTTTTATCCATTAGGGTGGTTTTTAACTGTATAGGGCAATTTTTTTTTTATTTTGATTTTAAATTGAGTTTGGAATTTGACGAGAAGTATCCTACATTTTTTTTTTTATGTATTGAAAAAATAACAATGCTGAAGTTTGAATGTGATAAGTCAACCCTTCCCAGTTACCATGCCTCAAGAGGTTGAAATTTTATTAATCAGGGATGAATTTTTGATTTTCGCATATACTTTTTTACGCATTAATGTTACGATTAAATCTTATTATTGTAGTACTATATATATTTTCTAAATTAAGTTTCTTTAATTTTTAATTTTTAATTAAATTGATGGTTTTCCGTAAAATTAAAAAAAAAAAGACTGATCTAATATAATTCTGTTAGGAAATTGTATTAAAGTATTGTTCATACTGATTAAACCATTTATCAACTTATAATACAACATAAAATGTTAAATAAACGATCAGTAAAATTGGAAACATTTTAAGCATGTACACAAACGCAATGAAACTACAGTTTAATAAACCTTAATTAATTATTAATGAAATCCCATAAAAATAAGTACAATATCATAATTAACAAGCTTTATACATTGTGATTTATTTAGCTTGCTCACCCCCTATTATGGCGGTAAGAATTTGGAATTATTTGGGGAAATGTTCAACTTACTATAAAAACTATGTTTTCCATAACGTTTATTTTTTATGTCACTTTAAGAATGTCCTGTGGTGATGCAAACTTTTTTTTCCAAATGACACCCCCCCCCCCTATTTTAACTACAGAATAAAATAAAATCATAGATTCATAATAATAATGTAATACGTTGGTTCTTAATTATGTATTCAAAAAAACTATTATCTTTAATATTTAAATTTGAAGAATTCAAAAACTATTCGTTCGAATTTTAATTTTAACACATCAAAATTCACAAAAAATTGTCTTAATAAAATTCCGTAGTTAAAGGGGGGAGAAGGGGAGGATGTCATTTGAAAAAAAAAATTCTACAGGATTATATCCTTAAGGTGACATGAAAAAATAATGTTAACATGGTTGTTATAGAAACTTGAACATTAAAAAAAAATCTAAATTTTTATATTTTTACTGCCAAAATAAAAAGAGGGTGAGCATACTTAATAAATCACTCTGTATTTTAGTTAATTGTCAAATCATTTCTTTCAAACTGACATAGCTTTATAACTTAACATAATAAATAGTAAAGATAAATGTAATAAAGAATAATTCACGGACATTATCTAATATTATCAAACATCTTTTGTGTTGTAAACAATAATTCAGAACGTACTCGAATCTTAATAATTATATGCTTGAAAAAAAAAATGATTTATTTAATTATGTGTACAAAATATTATGTCTAAATATTATTTCTGTAACGTAACAGAGTTGAATAATGCAATAGGTAAGTAAAACTGCAAAAGTTTGACGATGTGAAGAAATGCCAACTCATACCTCTGCTGCTGAAGATTACTTTATCACACTTATTTAAAAGAAAACGTATTTTTTATTTCACAAAAAAAGTCCACTTTCGGAGTGCTTTTCAATTACAGTACGTCGTTGATATAAGACCTTAAAAATGAAATAAAATAAAAAATAAAAGAAGGAAGAAAACAGAAAAAGAGTGAAAGACATTTGGGGCGTAGGGAATGAGCAGTCAGCCAATGCGCGGCTGTTTATCTAAATACGTTTCACTGTATATCTAGCAACACAACTTTTTTATCTGCTTTCCTTTAAACTTTTATTAGATATCCTCATTACTGGTATTTACTGATGAAATTTTGATGAATCTGAGATTTTCCGGTACCGTCGCCGCAGCCCGAACTCGTGCATTATTTAGCGACCGACCGACCGACCGACCAAGAAACTTCTTTTCCTTTTCACAGGAAGGTTTTTATTTTTATTATTTTTTTTCCCCAACGTGTCTCTCGTGAGACTTAATTTTTCGCCCCTATCCCGACCGGATGTATATTTGTTTTTGTTTTAGATCATTACATTTTAATACGTTTTTTTATATGCCAAATTAAATTGTCAAGTGAAAAAATTATTCTGAAGATTCTACTAACCAAATCTACTCATCACTGATTTGGCAAAAATTATCCAGTTATTCGAATAAATGTCGTTATACGATTTTCTAATGATAAACTAATATGATAGGTATACGTATACTAACCACGGCACCCTGAACATTTTCTCATGAAATTCATGAAAAATGTATTTTTGAAATGACTTATATACTCTGTGAAAATTAAAAAACTGAAACAATTAATAAAAAATGTACATCAACTCTTTTTTTAACAAAAATATCAGTAAATCGAGTTCCACTTAGATTATTTCAAAAATATGGCGCAATCAATTATAATTACTCTTAAATCGTTACATTGATGATATTACACTTTCCAGCAGGTACTAAAAAGAACTAAGTGATATTTGTACCAAATACTATGATTCAGGATTCTTGACAAGGTTAAGAGAAAAAAAATCAAAAAATATTACGTTTTAAAAACATATTATTACACAAAAAATTATTACTTTATTCAACTAGATAAATATTATTCTTTTATAATTTTTAATGTTTAGACTTCCAAAGTATTAAATATCAATAGGAAAAATGATCGAGAAAATTAACACAATATTAATTTATTAAAAGTACCTTCCAGAGACAAATTGTGATTCAAAAAGTTGCTAGTTGAAACTTTTGAAAAATAACTTCTATACAAAAACGTGTACACATAAAAAAAAATAATAAAAAAGTAAACATCATTGTAAAAACACTAGCTCCACTCAAAATCTAAATCAAAAACATAGAATATATTATTATATTCCCATTATGTAGTTAAATTGTCATAAAGTCATGAAATACACGTTATTCCTTATTAACGTTAAGTAGTCTGACGCGTAATTGCACCGAAGTGGAAACGATTTTTTTCAAACAAAAGCGTCAAAACGCGACGAAACTACAATAACATTGCTGTTTTCTGTCAGTACAAAGGGCAAAATAAAAACTCGTCGTTCTTACAGACGTCTACCCCAGAATAGTTTTAATCCTAACATCACATGACTTTGTGAATACGCGCACGGAAATTTCTAATCCTGCCTAATCCTTTAGTAAACGGTTCAATCCAGTCGATCTCTTCGAATTCCCCGCCACCCACCCACCCCGGAAACCTACGATAATAACCACGAATATCCAACAAGCACAGTACGTTATACTGCAGATGGTACGGCGGCGGCGGGACATATCAAATCAAAATTATATTCTTTCCGTCCCTCCAGATTATTTGTACATTAGGGACCCAACAACGAAGGGTCTTCTTACCATATAATATACAGTACGTATACTAAATGGACTACAACAAACAGGTGTCCCGCTCACTCCCCTCTTTTCCGGCCACGGTCTATCCCCACGGGGGCCTTCCGCGTCCCTTACACTACACCACCCCCCCCCTGACCATCCCTGTTCGCCACCCGTGCTCTAATATTGTTAACGCCCGTAGTCGTTGTTGTCCATAACAATAAACAATATAGCGGCACTGTGTGTATAATGTAATATCCTCTTACAATATAGCGCCGCCGGAAAGGGATCGCGACATCATCAACGTCATATAGTAATCTGTTGATTTTTCGTTTTTATCGTTATGATTTTTCGAAACACATGTTACCCCTTTTTTTTTATAGTACAGTAGCAAATTTTAACGTCCCCTAATAGATATCACAGAGGGCTTTATTGTAACGCGTTGTCCGTGTAGAGAGAGAAGGAAAAACATCCATATCGTTATTACGAAAACGAGCAAATTAGATTTCGGTTAAAAACAACGATCAAAAGAAACTAATTTTAAAAATAAAAACTAAAAGGGTTAGCGAACATTTGTTTTGATACTGTTGTGAGTGACTAAAAATGTACCCGTCGTGTCATATTTGTCAGTTTGTTTATTTATTATTCAAATGTTATTATTTATAATATTTGCATAACTCTTTTCTTTTACTACAACGATACGCTTATTATTAGTGTTTTCTACACACTTTACTAAACAGATAACAATATATAGAAATAAATTATTTTAATAATTTAATTCTCGGAAATAGAAAAAATATAAATAAATATGAAAAACAATCCAATGTTTACAGTAAATAAACAAAATTAAAAATGATTATAACTTAATTTCAAATAGATGAACCAATTTTAAATATTCAAAGATACTATTTCATGTCAATTTTAGATATTATTGTCAATTAAAATTAAATTACAAAATATATCTCGAAATATAAAGATTAATATTTTTTCAAAAACCAATTATTTCGTGTCACAGATGTTATGACGATTTTTTTTTTTTTTTGATTATTTTAGAAAAATACTTTATCTATAATAAAATTTATCATACGTATTGTATTTTTCGAAGCTAATGTAACTACAAAAGTGTTACAAACTAAAATAACAGATTATTTTAATATATAAATTGTGTGTATTTTTAAAAATACTAAACAAATAATAATAGTTATTTGAATTATTATACTACATATTTTATGTATTTTGCTCACAATTTTGTGGTAAAAATTAAATTAATTTGTAATACATAATATATAATATTCATATACATTTATTATAAAATTTTCAATTTTTTTTTTAAATATTTTAGTTATACTGACTATCAGTTATTCTACGAAACCTGGTTTTTTTAAACATGGTACATCAAAAAAATAAATTGTTTAATTAATTAATAATATTCTCTACTTCTCAGTCATGTTCATATGTAAAATGCCGCAATCAATTGCAAAGTATACACAAAAATAAACATCTTGTTACTCCGTCCAGCATCCTCCTCTTTTAATGTTTTATAATGATATTTTTTTTATTTATTTATTATTTTTTTTTATGTGTACTCGTTTTCGTTTAGAAATACTTATCCAAAAGTTTTGACCCGCAACATTTAATACCAAAATTACCTCTACTTGGTACTTTAAATAGGCCATATTTTGTAATTCTCGATTGTTTTCCCAAAAATAGGAAAAAACCACCCAAAATTTAACAAAAATGATTCAAAAACTATATCTTCTAAATCTTTATGAAAATTTAAACATAGATAAACAATAATATGAGAAATATTTTGGCCGGAAAAATTTTGAAAATGTGAAATCACTTGCACGCACTCCATTCAAGTATTATCGTAACAAAATCGGAGATCTATGAGACAATATTAAAAATATTTATTTATAATATCTATAGTTACGTGTTATTCATAGTCGTATCCAAGGGGAGAAGGTGGTCAAACACTCTAAATCCCGAAATTTTTTGAAAAAATCTATATAATATTCCTTTCACGTTATCAATACGTTATTTATGATTGAATTTCTCATTGGAAATAATAATAATAATAATAAAACCGAAAATGAATACTATATGTAAAGGCCGTGTGCTCTACTAACTGTCCTGCCAGTTTCGAAAGCGCTGCAAAACGAACGTGTTCTTATTATTTAACGGAGAGAAAGAGAAAGAGAGAGAAAAGAAAAAAAACGTATATATTATTGCTACGTGGTATACACGTATATCTCCGCCGCCGCGTATCCTCGCGGTCGTACGTATATAGCAGCTATACACTACTCCCTTAAACTCGTTAAAAACCTTGTAAACAATATCCGAGGTGGGTTCGCCGTAATAAATATTAATCGGAGTTTTAACGAGTTCCGCGGGGCCCGGCCGCCGAGCACGCTATACGGTTTTAATAGAATCCTAACCCAAATATTTAAACACAATAAAGTATCGTTATAATAACAATAAAGCTGCAGCGAGGGAAGGAGGTGGAGAGGTTATGAGTGGTGGTGGTGGTGGTGGTGGTGGTGGTGGTGGTGGTGGTGGTGGTGGCAGGCAGTGCCCTCAGGAATAATGCGGCGGGAACAATGGCAGCTGTTACCAATACGCGAGGAACGGCGGATCGACCGGTGGCGGGGGCGGGGGGGAATACAAGTCCCCCGAGGGTCAGCCACCAGAAATCGGCCGGCGGCGGGTGAAAACGAGAGAAAAAAATTGACTGATACAACACACATGTACACGTCACATACGGAGAGTTTATCGAGCATGAATTAAGAGGCTTTGCGCGCAAAAAGTCCGGTAAACTCCGGTGTACATACACTGCGCGTGTACGTGCACGGGGTCTGTCGTATAGTAGAGGTGCTCGCGTACGGCAACGGCTAAAAGCTTTGGGCGCGTATATAGCTAGCTGCAGCGGACGACCGACGAAATCCGCTTTGGAGAGATATACAACAGAGCGGCGGCGCCCTCCTACTAATGGGGTTTCGGGAAATGGAGTTGAAAAGTACATTTGATGTTTTAACCGGGTTCGGCGAGCGTTTTTATATACCGTCGAAACATTACGATGATTGACGTACACAGTATGACAACAATAATAATAATAATAATAATAATAATATAATATAGTACAACGTGCACGGAGACGGGGGGCTGGTTCAGTTATATTTTTACTACACATCAGACTTTCAGAGAGAGAGGCTCAAAAGCGACATTTACCAATGGAATTAAGAGCACTGTTCTAACTAATAATTTTCTTATGTTTGCTGATGACTTAATACTTTATGGTGTAGTTAAGTCATTGGCTGATTGTGGTGCCCTGCAAAATGACCTTAATTCCATGGCCGTATGGTTCAATTCTATTGGTTTGCAATTTAATATAGATAAATGTCAATCCATGTCTTTTACTAAATGTCGTTCTACTATTAACTTCATTTATTCAATTAATAATCTGTTATTAGAAACGGTTTCAAAAAAAAAAAATATTTAGGTGTTATCTTCACCATTGATTTAAATTTTCATCCTCATATAGAAGCGATATGTTGTAGAGCTCTCAAAACTCTAGGCTTTGTTATGCGACTATCCAAAGAATTCAAACTCACAAGGTTACTCAAGGCAATCTACTGCTCTCTTGTGAGGTCACTATTAGAATATGCATCAGTTCTTTGCGATCCTTACACGACAGTTGACTCTGCCCTTATTGAACGTGTCCAAAGACGTTTTTTGTCCTCTGCATCCTTCATATTAAAGATTAATCATCCTCCATACGATTACTATCCAGTGTTGCAGAAGCTTACTCTTACCTCCTTAGTTGATAGGCGAGTAAATGCTAACTTGGAATTCCTAAAAGGATTAATTCAAGGAAGTATTGACGCTCCTTCTCTGCTCTCCCAATTAACTTTTAAAATACCTGCCCGTTCTACGCGAGCACTAGCTCCTTTTTTTGTACCTAACCACAAAACAAACTTTGAACGGAATAATCCAATACACAGGATGATTCGCCTGGGCAATGAGCACCCCCATTTATTTTCCTAAGTGTTTTACATTTTTATATATTTATATTTATATTATTATTATTATTATTTATTTTTTCTTTTTCTGTTACTTATATTTGTCTAAATTATTTTTAAGTCTGTGTGTATTATTATAACTATTTTTATTTATCACATTTGTTATACCACTATATTGGGATCTAACCCGTAAATAAATATTATTATTATTAAAAAAATATTATTTTCAGCCGTGGACAATCATCCAAGGTATTCCGAGTCGATAATTTCGACGTCGGGTATTAAATTTTGCACCAATCAAATTATTTTTTGCCCATCCTCGACGTATATGCAATTGAACGTGAACGATTTTAAAATTTTTTCGATTTCTCTATGTTCCACGTCGCCGCCACATTCCACCGTCAGTCGATGATAGTTTTGAAACAGCCAATAATTATTCATCTTACGAGTTTTCGCATTTTGATATTCGTTAGGAGTCTTGAAAATCCAATGCTGGCACCAGTTGCTGTCTACGTCAACAACAAACATTATTTTCTTTTATTAAATATTCGTCATTTAAACTCGTAAATATGCACTGAATGTCTAAAATATCTGAAAACGTTTTCACTTTATTATCGTGTGGTATTGTTATATTTTTATTATGAAGCGACATACCGTTTGAAATGACTGCATTGATTTACCCACGAACGTTACCGACGAGGATTAAAATAGAAAATGAGCAGTTGTCCAAACTTTAGGCTCAATTTTTCCGCCCAAATATCAGTGCTTGAATTGAGGAAGGACGTGAGGGGGGGCGGAATTATACTTCGTTCAGAATCGTCTTATTGAAGAAATGATTTATCGTTTCAATAAAATTCTACAAACCCACTAAGAGTATCTGACCCGAAGAGCGAAGAATATCTGTGATGCGAAGTATGTCCAGCTTTTTTGTCTATATGTACTTTACTTTAATTTTTCTTATAAACGCTGTATAAACTTTAAAAAAAAATACACAGAAGATGTTATATTTGAATCAGAATTTTTTTTTAATTTACTTAAATAAAAATATAATTGCATATTAGGCATTGAAAAAATTAATTTATATTGAGGAAATTTTATTAAATAGTTGTATTTTTTGGATAGGGACGGCAAATTGTTAAATACTTAAATCCACCCCTGTAGCCATGTTATTACTTTCTTATATTTGACTCAACAAATTATTTACAGTCGTTTATAGTCAGAATGAATTACGGCTCAAATGACCGCAATTAATCCAAAAAATGCCAAATTTGTTTCGTAATATATTTCATTTATTGTTTTTAATATGAAAAATTGTATATAAGTTTTTTCTCACTTATAGATTTACAAAAGAATACTAGGTATATTTGCTGTACAAACATTTACATTGTTATTGAAATTATTTTTTTTAATTTTGAATTATAAGGCCTTTAAATTTGAAAAAATATCAAAATTGATCATTCCCTCAAATTATTAAATCTACATAAATTATAATATTCTTTCATTAAATATTGTTAAATATATTCAACATGATACTGACAATTGTTGTTTTATACAACTAACTGAAGCTCCTCTCAGAATCTCGTTTTATTAACGAATTGATATATCGTTGTTTTAAAATTCAACACAACCACCAAATGTATCCCACCCAAAGAACGATAAATACGAATGGTGTGATGTTTTAAACTTTCTAAATACCTATCGTGTAACTTTATTATATATGACATACGTATATAATTCTTTACAAGGATTTCGTACTTTAATACAATATTTTTTAGTTTTAATTAATTGCGTCTTTGATGAAACGCATAATACCAGTTTACAACTATACGTTTAGTACACATGATTTATTTTTTGAACGCCATAAACAACAGGGAAATTGTATTGATCACGTATAATGTTCATTAATATTTAATTACTTAACGAATCAAACTTATATGTTTTTGTTTTTGAAAATATTTGGCATTTTGAAAATACCTCAAAGCTAAAATTCTATAATACATAAATTTAAAACTACATTCTAAGTTTAACTAACTAGAAATTAACACGATTACAGAAGTGTGGAACACGGTTAGGCCCTAACACACAATATACTCTACCAGTCTTATACGTGTCAGGGAAACCGAGAAAATATATTTACCGAGCGGCCCCCTTAAGAGTTACAATAAACTAGACGTGAGATTATAAAATTCCCCAAAGTATATAATGATCTTACATCTACTCTTTACTTTAGTTTGCACACAAAATACGCTGGCTTAAAATTAAACTATGCCCACTTGCAATATCCTCCGGTACCATATTAGTTATAACAACAGCGCAATTACTAGAATATAGAATATAATATTAAGTAAGTATATATATCTGTGTCTCGCCGCGTGCATTCCAGTTAATTAAATTTTTTTCCACGCAATTTTGTTGAAACTTTTTCAAAAAACAATTTCAAACGAAATTAACACAAGATTTTCATGAAATAAAATATGATTTTATACAATAATTACAATTAATATAAGAGTAATAAATACCTATAATATGATTATTTTAGATTCTGAACGAAGTGAAGAAGCTAGTGTTTTTACAATGATGTTTATTTATTTATTTATTTTTTTATTTTTATTTTTTTCTGTGTACAACTTTTCGTATAGAAATACTTGTCCAAAAGTTTCGATCAATAACTTTTTGAAACCGGATTTGCCTCTAGATTATACTTAAAAGAGGTCATTTTTTGAATTTCTCAATTCTTCATTTTTTTTTTTTTTTTTGAAAAAAATACCCA
>JAIPRM010011896.1:0-12529 GCA_025469315.1 Stegophylla sp. TES_Ste_2020 | reverse complement strand
TCAAAAAATGACCTCTCTAAAGTACAATCTAGAGGCGAATCCGGTTTCAAAAAGTTATTGATCGAAACTTTTGGACAAGTATTTCTATACGAAAAAGTGTTAACAGAAAAAAAAAAAAATTAACATCATTGTAAAAACACTAGCTTCTTCACTTTGTTCAGAATCTAAAATAACATTTGTCTTTTCTCCCTCCGACCGAATATATATATATATATATATTCATTTTATTTTATTTTTCGAGGGGAGGGGAGGGTCTGACTATCACACAGTACACTTTACACAAACGCGTCGTGGTGCTGTTGTTTCACTCGGATACTTCATTATTCCGTAAATTACTGAATTCAGTATGACATAATAATAATGATAATAATATTATATGTGAGCGGTAGTGCGCCATTCGCATCTCGTTAAGACACTGACGTTTGTGACCGAAAAGAAAAAACGACGTTACATTACGTCGTGGGGATAAAACTCGACATGATGTTAAAGCGGAGTGCCACAACCGTGATCTTTTACATAATGACAAAAAAAAAAAAGAAAATGTAATGGGTCAATAAAACCTCATGACCGCATAAAGTTTTATTAAATTCAAAACTTGAGAAATCTTAAAAATGTAAACGATTATGTCGCGTAGTGTTTAAAACTCGAATTTTGACAATAGCTTATAAAAAGATAAAAAAAAAAATAACAGCTCTCAAATTCACACTGTTGCAACAGTTGTAGCGATAAAAAGCCGGACATAATTCGCACGATGGGTGTTCTTCGCAAGACGGGTGGGATTCTCTAGACGGGTGTATTGAATTTTAAACAAGCGATAAATCATTTCTTCAATAAAACGATTCTGAACGAGGAAAGTTAATAATATAAAAAATAAATGAGAATTTATTTTTTAAAATTGTTAGAAAAATGTCCAAATTTTATTTTTTCACATTTTCAAAATTTTCTTGCGCTAAAATCTTTCTTATATTATTTTCTATCTGTGTTTAAATTTTCATAAAATTCGGATCAAAAATTATAGTTTTCGAGTAGTTTTTGTTAAATTTTGGGTAGTTTTTTCCAAAAACAAAAACATTGAAGAATTAAGAAATTCAAAAAATGACCTCTCTAAAAGTACAATCTAGAGGCGAATCTGGTTTTAAAAAGTTATTGTCCGAAACTTTTGGACAAGTATTTCTATACGAAAAGTTGTACACGGAAAAAAATAAAAAAATTAATACATCACTGTAAAAACACTAGCTTCTTCACTTCGTTCTGAATCTAAAATGTATTAAATTTTGCGCCGACTGTCTGTATGTTGTGTACATATTAAAGTTAATTTATTATTATACTAAAATATTTTTACGTTTATACATTTCGGTTTTGAAATTTTCAAAAAAAAAAAAAAAAAAAATTAAAATAAATAAAAAATTTCCTATTTCCTATGAGAAAAAGATGGGCGACATCCCTGCTCTACAGTCGGCCGCCGTCACCGCAGCGCACAATCCGCGTGGAGAACAACCCTTGTGCCGCAGCCGCAAGTCCACACACACACACACACACACACACACAACACGCGTACAATGTTGTGTGATATACAACGACGATTTGACGTCCGTTCTGTCTGAGAGCCGGCGGAATGATCGATCGGAGTGTGCACCGGCGAGATTTATGTTGGCGCGCGCGCTCGCGGCCATACAACGCGGACGAGATTCGGTGTGTGCCGTGAATAATAATAATAATAATAATAACAATAATAATAATAATAATAATAATAATAACAATACAGTCGACCTACAGAGCGGTCGCGGTGATACGGCGGCGGAAGGTGCCGGATGTTGTCGTGTTCGGATATGTGTATGTATAGCTGCTATCGGCCGAAGGAGGGGGGCGGCGGAGAGGAAATGAGTATCCGCCGCGATTTATTTTTATTTTTTTCTCACAGATTCACGCGTCGTACATAATAATGTACAATATATTTACGTATTATCCGAGTTCTCGAGAACGATAATAATTCGACGAGTATCATCGATAACTCTACAGACGCCCGTTTTCTTTCTTTTTTTCATCCGAAGTTTTCGGATTTCATTCCGAAGGCGACGCGAACACGTACGTGCGTTTTAGACTTTAACGTCCGTTTGTGTACGTACAATACACGATTGTTCGCTTTAATTTTATTCGCACGCGGTCTTAAAAAACACGCCACGTGCCAGTGCCGGAATACGATTTTTTTTTTTTTTTTTTGTTAATGACTGTCGATTACTATACGGAGACGCTATTGATCACGGCGGCGTAATCGCCGACTTCCGTTTGAACTTTGAAATTTCATAACTGTAATATTATAAAACTACTTCGAAGTTTTTCAAAGACGTATTTAATGAAATTAGAACGAAAATTAACGAACAACGAGCCGGTGAATCTCCCATTTTTAACAATAAAAATGTAGGCTGGCCTTTGGTTTCAAATAACTAATTTCGATTTTCAAAAATTAGATTTTTACGCTGTATAGCCTATTGTAGTTTAGGTATTTCTAATTATACTACTACTCCTCATGTCTCTGCTATTCTGTTCGGTAAAAATAAGAATTTTTTTTTTTTTGGCAATTTAGTACTCTCGAATTAATTTCCGAGAAATAAATTTGTATAATTCATTCGGAATAAAATTATCCGCATTATTTTATTTCTCGTATCTCTTAAATATTTTTAAGAAACTAGTAGTAATTTTCAGCCGTTACGGTCTGACGACGATTTGTTTGAGATTAGACGCTATAATATAACCGGGCATCGTCGCGATGACGGTCGAGGGTTATGACCGCGGTAAACGATTTTACCCGACAAATTCAATTATTACCACTTTATTATATTACCATCATAACAATAATTATGAAGCAAAGATTATTATGATGGCGTTAAACGGCTTCAATTACGTGTAACTGAGTTTATCGTCCGCGGTTTACGATTGGGTTTCGGACAGAAGATATTAATTATTATTACTCAATAAACTATAACGCTGTATTACCGCCGATTGATATTATTGACCGACCATCACGTCATAAACTCTCGGATATCAATATATGAGCCTCCGAGTGTTTTCAAACGATCCGTCGACACCCCTGCATTGTCTATATCGAATTAAGGGTCGGTTAAAGTTTTAAAATATGCAAATTTTATTTTATTCAAACGTTCATTATTAAATCCAATTCTTATTGTATAATATATGCGCCGAAAAATGTCTACGAAACCGGAGAAGAGCTTTTGTACAATACGCGAGAAGAAAATATTTTGAAATTCTGTACACAGAGAACTGCTTTGGTTTAAAAATTGGGTTGTGGTGGCATGGACAAATCCGAGGAGGTTGAGTCACCCGCAGTCACCCCTCGGTCGTACCTACGGAGACATAATACAACAATGTAGTTTAATATCATAACGAACACGAACACAGGATAATGACCAAGATTTTGAAGCCTTAAAAATTAAATTAAACACAAACACGGCGAGACGTGTGCGCGAATAATGCGCGGTGGAAATATGATGGACAAAAATGTCAGCCGACGAATCTTTCTCCCCTAACTTTGAACGGATTGCCGCCGATGAGTCGCATATAGCCCCTATAATTAATTTGCCCAAGGTATAAGATGCTAACGAAATATTATATTAACGAATCGTGGAGAATCTCGGAGGTTTTCGAACCGTCGGAGCTTTACCTAATGAATTCAATCAAATTCGTCACTTAAATCGTAGCGTGTGAGAAAAAAAAATCGTTCGCGAACGTACTAAGAGGGATGGAAGAAGAAAAAACCCGAAAAATGTTCCACGCGACATTTCACACGAAACGTCCGTTGCAATTTATAAGGCGTCACAGTGTCACACGCACTGTACGTCGTCGTGGTCGTCGTCCCGTGACTGTGTTATTATCACGTCAGATCCCATAATAATAATAAACGCGAAGTGGTGAGACGAAAGTATACGACTATTTCGCTATTTCCGAAAGAATCCGAAACGCGACACTCGACGAGACGCGACGAGCCACAAATGAAACGAATTTGATCCGAACGAAACGGGTTGTCGCCAGGGGAAGGGTTTCAGGGTTCAAACCCCCCTGAAATGTATTTTTAAATCAAAATAAATAAAATTATATAACAGTTATAATAATTAATAATATTATTTTATGTAAAATTGTATAAAATCCATGATGTGTAATTTTTTTACTATTGCAAACAGATTTTGTGGAGATTTTTTTTTTTGTCCTAATTTATTTAGTCGGAATACGTCTTTATAATCTAAACCCCTCCCGAAATGTCATGCTGGCCACGGCCTTGGACCCGTGATTATTACGAATAAAGTGTGTTAACGTACTGCAAATACATACGAATTATATAAAACACGAAATATATGCTGCGAATATACGTGTCCGAGACCCGAATGACGGATGATTTCTTCACTAGCGTACCGTGTGCGTAATTTAGGGGTGGGAGACGACAGCCTATTAGCTTGAATTCTGATCGAAACGAAAAATGAGTGCTAGGTTTCAAAACAAAATGACTATTTCGGATGGAAACTCGTCCGTTGTTTTTATCAAACGCCTAATTGTTTAGATCAGAAAATTGATTTAAACATTTTAATGAAAAATACGAAACCCAGAGTCCGACGATCACGCAGTTTCCTTTTCAATTCGACATTTTTAATCTGCATTATTAATATTTTCAATAAAAAATGCAAAATCCTAGTAGCCAATAGCAGTAGAGCGGGTTACCACAAAAATCCGATAAAAACGTTTTGTATTTTTTTTTTTTTTAATTTTTTCATTTAGGTACTGTTTTAAATTAATACTAAAAGCACAAAAAATCTTCCATTGTTTCGCCGATACATCGCATAATCAGATTTAGGAATACTCTTATTGTGTGAGTATTTTTATTTTTATGTCAATCAACTTGTTTCTACGTCATTATCAAACATTTTGTTTGGCCGTCGGGCAAAATGTTAATTTTTGTAAAAGAATAAATAATATTGACGAGTGAAAGCGTTCACGCGTTATCTATAACACTTTGTGCGCGCTTCGTCCTCCTCTCTTGTCCTCGAACAATAAAACCTGTACAAGTGACGATCATTATTATTATTATTCATGTAAATGATCGATAAAATAGTTTTCAAATAAAATAAATTTGATAGTGGATTAGTATTTTATAATTAAAATAATATATTATTACCTAACCCCTAGCCTTTTATACGTAAGAGGTCGTATGATATTTAATTACTTGTAAAGTGAATTAAACGAAAGTCTTCGTTTATATTATTGAAAGGGCTTGACCACTTCTCAATTACTGTTCATCTGGAATTGACTACTATATCAAATGCTCATAAATCACAATGTATATCATATATAATTAATTACCATGTATAATACTTTTATAAATACTATCGTATTTTTCGTCCTTTCCATTATTCCCACTATTTTTTAGCTGCAACAGTCGAGTCAACGGACAAGACTAGTTTTATTATTTTATTTATACTCCGTAACAATTTGCAGAGTGACCTCTTTTTTTACCACTACGATAGTTTCTAAACTGTGTGACAAGGTACATTCATTTCTGAAGAAGAAGAAGGGTTAAATTTGCAATTAATACATTCGACACGAGTTCCGTCTTCCCTGATTTTCGGCGACTATAAAATTATTGTTAATACTTACAAAAGATTTTTCCTCGTAACTCGATTTCAAATTCTCAATAATCTCTTTCGGATAGACATTATAATATGACCTTTGAGAGGAAGTTTGTAAGACGTTTACTCCTCTTCTGGCTATCTCGTTTGTACTGAAAAGAAAAACGTGCACACTTTTGCTGTGTCGAAAATGAAAAAAAAAATAAATAAAATATAAGTTTATAATTATCGCTTTATTGCCGAGCAACGATGTATGAATCGCAGTTGGTTATAAAACATATTGTAAACTTACACACGCGTAAAAGTTTTCTAATAATATAAATTATGAACAAAATAAATAAATATACTGCATAAAAACGTATTAAATAAAATAATAACTTATTTTTGATTCGCCGTCAGTGTTTGCCTAGCGACCGCGATTGTCGGCCCGTGGCCGCATCACCAACACGTGACGTCAATCCGTCGAGCACTCTGCCGGTCTCACCTCTGACGAAAAACGTTTTTAAAAAAAGGGGCGCCGTAATTTTATTAAATGCTTGATGACTAAAAAACTCATTAATTAATTAATCAACGTTTTTTTTTTTTTTCCATAAATTGTATTATAAATAAAACTAAGCGTTTCCGGTGAACCTCTTCCTCCGAACAAAAAAAAAAAAAAAAAAAAAAAAATTACGCGTTATATTAATTTTGTTTTTATAACCGTGCTCAAAAACTAGCACTTTTTTTTACGGTGTTTGCATTGTTTGTATCTTATAAATAATAATAGCAAAAAAATAATTATAAATCCGGAAAAAATCAGATGTAGGTGAAAGGCACCTGACGTCTTTGCTTTGACTGCGGTTCGGGACCGAACCTAATAACCTAAATTTTATGTAAAAATAAATTAAACAATAATTTTAATTATAAATATTACATAAAAAGTCCATCACGGGGATCAAAACGAGTCATCGTTAAAACTTACTAATCCAAAATTCGTTGCTCCGAGGATGATTGTATTTCACATTTTGAAAATTCGTAGTTATTTTTTAATAAGCGTTTGGTTGGACCAGTTGTGCGCAACCTTTTTTGATCCACGACCCTCCAAAATAGTTCATTTTGATAATACGACCCTCCTTCCAACCAACTAAATGTGAATGCACAATACATATTTAAAACTTTTAACTTAATTAACATCTGGTTGAAGTTTATTGGAAGCTAAAGCTTCTTTGTAAATCATACAATCGTAAAGCATTAAATTTGAAGACATTTCTAGAACTTTAATTTTAAAACCTTTTTTTTTATTTGAACAGGAAGGGCAGTTGGCCCGTCTGTACATATTGACACACAGATCAACCCGGAAATTTCATTAATTTCTAAAAAATTGTTTATAAGATCAAAAATATCATTTTCAGTTGCACGTCAATCTAATGGTTGACAAAACAAAAAAGTCTTCTTCAATTTTATCTTTATAAATATGTATATTATAATATAATAATAAAAATTTAAAAATAACCCATACACTAGGTATGTGATTCAATAGAACTTAACAATCGCAACATTAAGATATTATGACATAGTACCTATTTCTATTGACACAGCCATCGACGGTACAAAATAATTTTACTTAATATAAAATAATGTGTGTGTGTGTGTGTGTGTGTGTGGGAAGTTGATACTCGAGTTAAAATCAGTTGGCTTAAGCTCAAATGTTTATTTGCGATCGACGTTGGCTGCAGCAGCGGCTTGTTATCCTCGTTCGTGATTAGACTAGTGAAGTACACGACTATAGATTGTATCTATAGGCCATAGAACATAATGTTTCGTAATTACACTCCCAGTGGTTATTTACTTGAAAATGTTTATCGTTATTGGAGTTTGCAATCACAACTCCTACTCGAACCACTCAGGTCGTGTTATTCATTTATAAATATTGTTTCTCTAGTACAATAACAAAAAACAAAATAAAATATTTTTATTGAAGTATAATAGGAATTGCCAAAAGAATACGTTTAACATGAAAGGGGTAAAGGGACCAACGCTCCCCACGGATGTGTACGAATGAAATGTGTCTCAGTTGTGTGGCCGACTTTCTCTCTAGTTTCACCGACGAAAAAGTTTGCGCCCCCGTTGGGTAATACGATATGGCGGCCCGAATAAAAGAAGGGAACTCCAACATTTTTATAATAAATAAGATACGTATGCTTTATCAACCTCCGGCTGCGGTTCATTTCAGATTCTCCGGGGCCTTATTTTTCGTTTATCCGGCTCTGCGTCGTGTTCACGTCAAACGAACAGAGTAAATGACTCGTGTAACTTTTTTTTTTTCTAAAAACCCGTGCGGCGACCGAACGACGCGCTTCCTCGTAAACATCGGTATCAATCGGTTAGAAAGTAAACAGATAACACGTGGTGTCGTTTGCCCGACGATAATTCCTAGTATCTTCTACAGTAAACCAAAAATGTCTCTTCGAGCGCGCCCGTAATACGCGTTTACGCGAATAAAATAAAAACAATAAATGAAATACAAAAACACAACGTTAAACTATGTTTGAGGTCAACGAAAGAACAAAATTAAAAGATAGGTTTTGTGATGTATATACAGAACGTATTGATATATTAATGTTACACAGTTTTGTGTGCACGAACACGCGAATATTAATCAATACCTTTCAATAACATCAAAAGTATAAGAACGATATTTTTGATAAAATGTTACTAGTTATACGTTTCAATCGAATTCCCCCCACGATATGTATTTTAATTTAAATGACTGCGAGTGTGGAAAATTATTTACTACTAAACGGCGATTATAAAACTATGGTAACGATTAACAGGAATTTTCGAAGGGTATCAAAGGCTTTTGAAGGTTTAAATAATTGTGGTACATCAAAGATCGAAATATTTCCGATAAAACACGTCTCTTTAATTTATGTAAAATATAAACCAGAGAAATGTTAACTGCTTATATTATATTAACCAAAAATTTTCCAACAATTTAACACCATCTGTATTCAATATCACATTAAAAAATAAATAGTTTATCGTTCCCGTAATTCGTTTCGTTCGGGTTAACTTTCATCGATGCGTACCCCCACTCGTTTCACAGCGATAGCAGAATAATCTAAAAATAATAAATGAAATGTACATAATCGAAAGATTCGTCCCGAAGACCAGAAAACATATGTTGCGTAGAAGGTAAACCCGTTATTCAATAAAGGAATATCATTTATGTTTAATGACTATAAAGTATTTGAGTAAAAGTATTTAAGTATTGGTATTCAAATACTTTTTAAATTGTTGAATATTAATCAAAAACAAATCGAACAATCGAAAAGGATGTGTGTAGATATTAAATACTATTTAATTTTAGCCTTTTCTCTAACTTCGAATGTATCAAAAAATAATTAAAAGTTTATTCGTGAAACACAATAGTTTCGGTTTATCTTAATTGATAAAACTTTCAAGAATGGAATTTGCTTTTCATAACCTTAGTTTTAAATTTCGATATAATATTATAATTACACAACATTTTAGTTTTAATTAAAAAAGGTTAACAACTTATATATATATACCTGTATATTGTATATTGTACTTCAAGAATCCACAGAATAATGTGTCTAGACAGTGCTTACAATTAATAATTATTTTAATTGGCTCACACCAGCTGGGCAGTTCATATTAACCCCCCCCCCACTGGATCACCCGTTCATTCAATTAATCGAGAACACAAGATATATATAAACTATAAAGGTACAATCTCAGCTGTTTCATATACTTTATAATTTCGTATTACGCACGGTGTGACGTATTACACATAAAAATAGGCCCCGGAGAATATTACAACAAGAGAGATTGTTTAAAACGAACAGAGTGTACATATATAAATGTGTGAAAAAGTGAATTAAACAAATAATATTATTTTTAAAGGAAATAATAATAATAATTAATCGTGAATTTTCTTTTCGTTCCGCAGGTGTTTTGACGCGGCGCAGTCGGTCGTGCCGTACGGTGTCGGTGGCGGTGGCGACGGCGTCGGCGGCGGCGGTGACAATGGCGGGGGCAGGGGCGATGGCGGCACGGTGCACGCGACGCGCCTGAGGGGCGACGGCCCCGTGCGCCGTTAGCGCGATCGTCGTCACCACCTCCTCGTCGACGTACGCGCGTCAACGCCCCGGCCTCGAGCCCGGCGTCGTCGTCGTCGTCGTCGTCCGCTGTCGCCGCCGCGGCTGCGGCCGTGTCACCACCGTCCACCACCGCCGGCGCCGCCACGACGGCCACGATCGCCATGGTGCCGCCGTGGTGGCTGCTGGTGGCGTTCGTGTTCGGCGGCGTCAGCGCCGCGCTCACGTCCAGCCGCGTGGTGCGCACCAAGTACGGCGACGTGAGCGGCGTGATCGTGACGCCGGACAACCGGCGGCTGGACGCGGTCGAGGTGTTCCGCGGCGTGCCGTACGCCTCGCCGCCGGTCGGCTCGCTGCGGTTCATGCCGCCGGTCACCGGGTCGCTGTGGTCCGGCGTCAAGGTGGCCGACCGGTTCGGGCCGGTGTGCCCGCAACGGTTGCCCAACGTGTCCGACGAGACGGCCGCGCTGAAGACGATGGCCCGCGGCCGCGTGCAGTACCTGCGCCGCCTGTTGCCGTACCTGCAGAACCAGAGCGAGGACTGCCTGTACCTGAACATCTACGCGCCGGCACAAGGTAAGCGTTTGTTTTTTTTTTTTTTTTTTGTATTTTGAAAATTTTGTATTTTCCATACGGGTAGCGGATGCGGTCGAAAGTGAATTATCCGTCCAGCGGACGCGGATAAGTACTCATTCTTATTAAGTGAAATAATAATGTATATTTTATATCCGTGAAAATGCTAATATAATATTCGAGTATGTGGTTGCTCTTTTACTTGAACTCATTTGAAATGACTTAAATATAGACATCTACATCGTATATTAAACAACAAATATTATAAAGCACATTATTATAAGTTCTTAGCCCCCCGCCATTTCCATTGAAATACGTCAAGTTGATAAACTCGGAAGACTTCTTTTAAAAACAAATCAACGATCATACACGCATTTAGGTGTATTAATCTGTCACTATTAAAGTTTAACTAAGCAAAAGTACTACACACTTTTGAGTCGAGACTGAAACCTCTAATTAGGTCATTCACTATTATACAACTTATACAAAGTTTAAACTTATATCACAAACTGAGTTTTTCGACATCTCCTCTATTTTATTGTCTGCATCAATATTATGGTGAGTCGTTTTAATTATAAGTGTTTTAAATTCAAAGTAACTGATAAAAAAAAAAAAAAGCCCTGTATGATTGTGTAGCCACTCATTTCCTGATGTTCATCTCTAACTGGGCCTTTCAATTGTTGATAAAATTAAACGTTATGGTTTTCAAAGTTATCGGTTTTGATTATCGGTTATGAAATTCAAAAATATTCTACACGGTCTTGATTTTGGGACTAAACCGGCTTTTGAAAATAATATAGTTTTCGGTTACACTTAAGTATCGCTTTTAAAAACTTAGCAACCGGCTACCCATCACTCATTTTTTGACCACGTGCTCTGAACACACTCTAAATATTTAGGTTAGGTTAGGTTATTTAATATTAAATTACTGACGATGAAACGTGAAGTTTTTTTCCATTTTCTCTGACATCTCACTTAGCAATATGGGCTTCTTATTTCCATACTGAACGGTCGTGACGAGTACATTACTACCCTAGTTATCACGTTAACGATTCCTCGCGTGCAGTTCGGGGGCGTTCCTAGATCGCAATAATTATCGGGGAGGAGGTGAAAGCCCGTGGCGGAAGCCATGATAACGATACCGAATACTTTTACATAAATAATACAGGACTATCACTCGTGAACAATACTGTATCATCGAGAAGTCACGGTAGGTCAGATAGATAGTAATATTTTTTAGAGTTAAATTCAGTTACAACCTAGCTATTACAATTGCCGGAATTGTCGACGTTTTAGTTTTGGTAACTATTTCCAAAACCGATATAAAATCAAAAAATAAATGGTTAGCAAAGTCTGATTGGAAAATTATAATTTTTACCATCTAGAGGCGAATTCGGTTTCAAAAAGTTGCTGATCGAAACTTTTGGACAAGTATTTCCCCATACGAAAAAGTGTTGACAGAAAAAAAAAAAATATCATTGTAAAAACACTAGCTTCTTCGCTCCCCCAGAATCTAAAATACCTTTATAGATAATATTAAAGGTTTTAAATATTAAGTAGAATCGTGTAAAAATAATCACACAGATATTATACCGTTTATCTTAAAGTTGCACGAGTGTAGTGATGATTGTGAGTCCCTATAGTGTCAAATGTCACTAAACGGATAATTTATTGTTGTTCGTCCGTTTAAAAGGGTGTAGCTCGATAAATATAGCTTTTCAGCACTCGAGTCGTATAGTTTTCCTCGACCAGAACAATGCGCGAGACTCGTGTCCTCCGGTGAACCGGCAGTCATAATATTATTATTATTATTATTATTATTATTATAATACGACCTGCGTCCATTGTACGCCGCGCAGCAGCACAGCCGCCGGGAAGTTTATTTGGCGGAGCGTCGTAGTCAGGGGCCTAATAATAACTGTAAAGCGGCCCATACACGATCAATATTATTGCTCAATATTTGATATTGACAATAATATCGATCGTGCATGTATCGTATTGAAGACATGTTCAATATATTGAAACAATCAAAGTTATTTTGATTTTATTGATACATTGTCAATATTATTCTTTTCCGAAATTGCGCAACTCTGTTAATAGCTTCTCGTGAGTATAATATTTTCTATTTTTCAACCACTCTTTTGACCAAGTTCTTCGTTGTTTTTTTACCTTTTTTAGTTTTTTTTTTTTTTTACATAGAGTGACAAGGCAAGATCAATATCA
>JAIPRM010011895.1:0-12530 GCA_025469315.1 Stegophylla sp. TES_Ste_2020 | reverse complement strand
TGATCTCAGCCAAGCAATAAAATTTAGTTATCATATTGACTCATTTCTATTATTATACCCTTACCCTTTATCTCTCATACTTATTTAATTTCTCCACTGCGGGCGAAGCCGCGGGTAAAAAGCTAGTTGTTTAATAGTGTAACTTTATTGTAATAGTAACACGGGTTAATATATTTTTACATTCTTAACTTTTAATTAAGTAATAGTATGGTTATATTTTCCAAAATAATAGTTTGATTAAAAAAAAGTAAAGATTTAAAAAAAAAATTGTTACTTATATAGTTGATAGTACTATAGTAATTTATTACCTTCAGCTTACCTAGAGTAATTTTAATTCACAGTTATGCGTCTCTAAACAGTACCATACTTAATTATATTTCATTAGGCATCTAACTTTGTTTATTTACTCTAGTTATTTATAGTTTTGCAACGGAAAATTTTATTTTAAATTCTAAAAGGAGCGAATTGATTTTACAATGATGCTTATTTTTCCGCTCTTCTAGAAATACTTTTCCGTAGAGAAAACTTGTCTAAAAATTTTGGTCAGTAACTTTATAGATCTGAAATCACACCCAGATGAGACTTTAAAGAGGTGTCAGAATATTTCTCAAATTATTTTCTATCTATGTTTAAATTTTTATAAAGTTTGGATCAAGAAATTATGGTTTCCGAGTCATTTTGTCAAATTTTAGATAGTTTTTCACACAAAAAAAAAAATTTAATTTGAGAAATCCAAAAAATTATCTTTTTAATGAACCAACAAATCCAATTTTAAAAAGTTTCTGATCGAGGCTTTTGGACAAGTATTTCTATGCAGAAAAGTATTCGCAGAAAAAAAATAAAAGAAAAAAAATAGTAATGAATTTTATTTCGCAGTATATAAATTTCTAGTGGAGCGAAGAAGCTAATGTTTTAACATAAGTATTTATTTTTTATGTGTACACATTTTATATAGAAATAACTTATTCAAAAGTTTTGACCAGCAACTTTATGTATAACAATTTTACATTTTTACTTAGTTTGATAATTTAATAGGAAGTCGTTTTTCGAAATTTTCAATAGTTCATCCAAGATTTGAGAAATATCACCCAAAGAATGATAAAAACAGCTTTAAATTTTTTTTTTCTCCAAACTTTATGAAAAATTAAATGTAGACAGACAATAATATGGAAAATATTTTGGCGAAAGAAAATTTTGAAAATGTTAAAAAAATATTTTAATTTTTTGCCTACACTTTTTCCATCATCAACATTCCCCCTCCCCATATTCCGTCAATCTCACCAAGTCTCACACGAGAAGCTAAGAATACTCATAGTACGAAGTATGTCCGGTTTTTAAAATTTTATTTCTCTGAATAATGACACAAGTTTTAAGCCAGTTCTGCTATTTTTTCAGTATTTTAGAAAAAATATTATGCAAATATTGCAAATGCTATAAAATTCTCAACCCTAATTATAACTAATGCACCCTTCTAAAAAAAAAAAAAAAAAAAAACTTTGAATTTTAGAGTTGCCACTGTCACTATCATTATCAATATTTTATTAAATCTGATTTCTGTGGTTTTGACAACTATTGTTGACATTAAGTGTTACTGTCATACTTTTTTTTATTATTGTTAAGCAGTATAATATTTAAAATGTACAAAATAATTCATATAGTTTAGGTATATAATATAGTGACTATGATATGGTAATACAGCCCTGAGCGAATGGACTATTAGTATTTTCCCACTATTTATGTGATCTAAAACCCATAGGTCATTCCTACTTTTTTGATGTTATATTACTCTAGGCCCTATGAAATCAGAAATATTTTTTGAGAATAGAAACAGAGATGACTATTATGCGTCATAATGTATAAATGTCATATAATATATATATATTTATGTGTATGTATTATAGCATATTATTTAGTATAAATCGACCCAAACTATTTAAAATAAGTTATACGTTAAGTATAATAATTTACGGTACATTGCGACAGTATTATATAACATTTATCCAGAATAATTATTTTTGGTTCTTAGTCTGTGTCGCTTCACAAAACGAAAAAAGTACCAACATTTTCCGGTCGTTAAAAAATAATTTATCACATTATTCAGCTGTTTACAAAATGAAATACGGCCGGTGAATGACGAAAAGTAATTTCAAGTCAGGAGTGAAAGAAAAATAACGAATTGTGCCTGGACGGAAAACTTACAATTGAAGTAACAAAGACGTTTGAAGAAAAACTCTGTTGAATTACGGTACGATTTGCGCTTATCTCAAATGAAAAATAATCAAATAGATAAATTACAACCTGAAGGAAGTAAAGTAAATGTGTGACTAAGGTGCAGACACTATAAATTGGTTTTACTGGAGTAATATTATGTAGGTCAGATTACGCGTTTTAATATTATAGGTATATCTCACGAGAAAAGATTCTCTAAGTATATCTGCGTCTTTATTAGAAAGTTAAATAAAAAAATAAAAATAAATACTGTTGTTATACATAAACATCGTTTCAGCTTTCGTTTTGGGGCGTTGATCGTCTGCGGAAAAATCTATTCTAGTTTTTTCTGTGATTTTAAATAATATCGTAATTTTAAGAAAAATTACCTTCGCATTTGTACATTGCATTTTGTAATAATGTAAAGATAGGATTTAAAAGATTTAAAAAGCACCAAACGTAATAAAAAATGTAACCTAAAAATGACCAAACAAATAAAATAAATGTCTTAAATAATAATAATATAAATAATTGTTTGGCCAATCTGTTAACAGTGGCATTTTCACGCTATTGTGAAATATAATGTTGTTCAATAAATGTTGTACACAAAGTTCATTTTATTTAATGTGATTTTTTTTTCTAATATTGAACACTAATAGATACAACTATTGATTAAATGTATTTTTGAAGTAAGAATTGTTTATTATAAAAATGTGAAAGGAAAGTATTCAAACGAATTGTATTTATTGCCTAATTAAATTTAACTAATCGAACCAAATAAAAATATCGTTCTTTGAATTCCCAAAAAAAGATAAAAATTCACATCCTAAAAAATGTCTATTCCTGTGCTCAGTATTTTTGTCTGTTCACCGTTTTGGGTAGGAAAATTTAAAATTTTAAAAAAATTTCTTAAATAAACTGAAACTCTATGAAGAAATGATTTATGGTTTCTTTAAAATTTAACACACCCACCAAGTCCCACCCAAGGAGTAAAGGATACTCATGATGCAAAGTATGTCCTGCATTTTTTTATATAGTTAAACAAATAAAGAAAAAAAGCAAGACATACTTCACACCACGGGTACTCCCCTCTCCTCGGCTTGGTTGATCTAGGTGGGTGTATTATATTTTAAAGAAAGAATTAATATTATATAAAAAAACAAATATTAAATATAATTTTTTCAATAAAACGATTCTAAGCGGAGCTCCAATTAATATACAATAATAATAATTGTCGATTAAGTAATATTTAACAAATGTAATGTAATAATGTTGGGTACACGATAATTGTGTTGGTGTGTGTGTGTGTGTGTGAGGTAATTAATGTCTTTATAAAAATGAAAAAAGCAAAAAAATTTATTTTTATAAATTCATAAATCGTCAATCTTTCTGTAATAAGTGTAATTGGCATTTTGGTGCTTTTATAGAAGTACTGAGTTTTAAGCTATTTATAGATTTGACTTTATTTTTCAATAATACAATCGACTTAAATTCGCTATATTTTTTTTAAATATCCAGTAATAGTCCATTGCTATTTATTAACAACAAAGTAATCTATGTCTATTTTTATTTATAACATTAAATTTATATTAATTTTTCCGATTTTTTTTTTCAATCTAAACCATGTAAAATTTTAGATTCTGAACGAAGTGAAGAAGCTGGTGTTTTTACAATGATGTTTATTTATTTTTTCTGTGAACAATTTTTCTTATGGATCTAATTGTCCAAACATCTCGATCAGCTACTTTTTGAAACCGGATTTGTTTCTAGTTGGTACTGTAGAGTGATAATTTTTTGAATTTCTCAATTCTTCAATTTTTTTTTTTTTTTTTTTTTTTGGCCAAAATTTTACAAAAAAGATTCGAGAACTATCATTTATGATTTATTGAACTTTATGAAAATTTAAACTTAGATAGACAATAATATAAGAAACATTTTGGTTAGGAAAATTTTGAAAATGTGAAAAAAAATGTTGGATATTTTTCTCATTTAATTTATTTTTTAGATAAAAAAAAGTTAAGTCAAATAAAGTATGGACAAGAAAGTTGGACATAATTCGCAACACGGATATTCTTCGCTCTTTGGGTCAGATACTCTTGGTGAGTGTGTTGAAAATGACGACCATTATTGATTTTTATATTATTAACTTCTTTCGTTCAAAATCGTCTTATTAAAGAAATGATTTTTCGTTTTTTTAAAATTCCACAAACCCACCAAGAGTATCTATCCCGAAGGGTGAAGAATATCCGTGGTGTGAATAAATTTTTTTTACCTTTACTTTACTTTGCTTTTTTTTTTCATTTGCTGTAAAAAAAATAATAAAACAATATATGCAGCCATATTGAGATCCTAAGCACCGTATATTTTTTTTACCTCGGTATATTTTATCCCCCAGACGGAATCACCCTTTTGAGTTATATCTGGAAAAACATTGTGCACTTCACCGGCAATTAACGCATTAAATAACATTGTCATCAATAACATTTTATAATGATGTTTATTTTTTTTTTCTGTGTACAACTTTACGTATGGAAATACTAGACCAAAATTTTCGATCAATAACTCGTTGAAACCGGATTTGCCTCTAGATTGTACTTTAGAGAGGTCATTTTTTGGATTTATTCAATTTTTTTTTTTTTGGAGAAAACTACCCAAAATTTGACAAAAACGACTCGAAAACCATCATTTTTTGATCCGAATTTTATGAAAATTTAAATATAGATAGAAAATTATATAACAAAGATTTTGGCGCAAGAAAATGTTGAACATTTTCTAACATTTTTTTTTCTCATTTATTTTTTATATTATTAACTTCCCTCGTTCAGAATCGTTTTATTGAAGAAATGATTTATCGTTTCTTTAAAATTCAATACACCCGTCAAGTGAATTCCACCCGACGGGCGAAGAACACCCATCGTGCGAAGTATGTACGGCTTTTTATTATTATTATTATTATTATTATTATTCGACTGTGAAAACGATAAACTAAAACAAAAATAATCATAATACCTAGTATTGTTATGCAGAACTGAAGTGAACGTATTTTGAATTACTATTAAATAAAAACTAACGATCCCATCAAAATAATAACGGTAGATACCAGTTGGGTTTTAATAATTTATCACGATTTTCAAATAGCTATCATAAAAAAAAAAAAATACGAATTCACATTCTCTTGTGTATCAAAGTGGGTAATATACAGTTTCCCCAGTCCCCGTGGACGACTGAAAATGAATATAAACTACATATTAATGTGCTACGTCGGTCGTGAATAATACATCATATTATACGCGTATGGTATCAATCATATATTATAATGATATAGTATCATGACGATGAAAATTTGGAAATTTTTTATTGATGGCCATTAATCGAATTACGATATAAAATTTTAATTTTGCATTTCGCTGCTTTCGAGAGCGCTTCGTCGTTAATTTAGTCGTCGATACATGTTATACACAATAAAACCTCGAATACCCTGAAAATCTATAAAAATTCCCAGAAAAAAAATGCATTTATGAACTAAAAACACTGAAAATTCCCTAAAATTACAAAAAAAAACCATTAAATATAGACTTTATTGAATGACCAAAAAATATTTAAAAATGATATCAAAATTGTTAAAAATTTCTCTAATTATTTATTTATTTTTAAGTAAATGAACATGTAAAAATAACTAAAAAAAAACGCATGTTATAAATTATTGTTATAAAATATTCTAAAATTCACCCAAAAATTAAAAAAGTTTATGAATGTACCGAAATTAAAAATTATTAATATAATTTCATATAGTATTGAAGACATATTAACTTCAAATAAAGCTTTTTATAAGACGTTTAAAAACAAAAAAAAAAAAAACAAAAATTATCAAAATCCAGTCTCTATACTTATAATATGATATTAATATATTTAATTGTTAAATAGTTACTACAGGCCGCAGCAAAATAGTAGATAATAACTTTTCGAATGTACCCCACCCCTCAGAGCTTCATAATTAAAACCCTTTACCTCAAAAAAGTCTAGCGGCTACGTTCCAGAAAAATAATTGTTTTTAATTTTAAATCCCTTTTTAATTTGTTTCAATTAACCACGTATACCAATAGCGCACACAGAAATTTGAACTGGGGTGGCAAGTTAAATGTAGTTCTAGAATCTACCACCAAGCCAATGTTAGATTCCAAGTGGAACGAAAGAACCTAATGTTTTTACAATAATATTTTTTTGTCTTTTCTTTTCTTTTTATTTATACACGTTTTCATATAGAAGTGCTTGTCCAAAAGATTCAACCTGCAACTAGCTTTTTAAATCAGAATTTTGTTCAAGAACGATCAAGAAGATACTTAAAAAGGTCATTTTTCTAAATTATCAATAACAGTTTTTCCAAACATTGGGAAAAACTACCCAAAATTTGACACAAGTAGTATTAAAACATTTTTTTTAATACAAACTTTATGAAAATTGAAATATGGAATAATATAGAAAATATTTTAGTGGAATAAAATTGAAAAAAAAAGCTTTTTTTCCTTATCAAATTTCTTTTTACTGTTCTCAGTTAACAGTGAGATATAAAACTGGCTCATTGAAAAATAATTTTTTTGTAAAACATTAAAACGTATAATTCTTCAGTAAAATTGTCCTATATAAATTGAAGCTTCACTGAACATTGTTTTATTGAACAAATAATTTAAAATTTAACACGTCCATCAAGTCCCACCCGAAGACCGAAGAATACCCATGGTGCGAAGTATTTCCGGATTTTTTTTTTTTGTTTTGAAGTTTAATAGGTAAAAAATATAAATTAAAATAGAATATTTTTTATAATTTTAAGAGTAAACATTTTAATTATTAATTACCAATCTAAATAATAATCACATAATCTTATCCTTGTAGATTTTTTCAATTAAATATGTATTAATATTTTATTAATATTCCAGTAATTTAATTTCTTATTATATTTTTGTAGTTTTCAGTCTACACTCTAAATTGTTGTGTAGGAATAATTTGACTATAATTACTATAGTAATAAATTTCACTATTAATTAACATTATAATTTAGAATAAAACTTGAAATAGCTAAAAATAATTAATTAAAATTATAATTGATTGGATAAATACACATATTATGGTGTCATAAAAAAAGATGTTTTTTGATACTCCACCTTCTTAAATTATTCATTTATCTAATAAGAAGGTATTTAATTTAATAGTAGAACAACTTGTTTTAGATATTATGATACGTTTTACATAGTATATTGATAAAAAAAAATACATATTCAATACCTAATAATAATTATTTAAAATTTACAATAGATTATCATACTAAAACATTTAAACCATTTTTAAATTTTTGGTTTAAATTTTTAAATTTAAACAAATTATTTAATTTGGATATTTCTATTAATTATGTTCAACTACTTGTAAAAGATACCGATTTTTCTTTCCTATATATAACAATTTATTTATCCTATAGAGTATGTGAATTGTTGAAAATCCGCGTTCGGTTCCTTCGTTCACTTCTCTTAGCTTTTGAACACTTTGACGAAGTAAAATGCTTGTTATTTAAACAAAGTAGAAACTTAGATGTTGATTTAAAATGTCTTGAGGTATATCCAAGGATGTAAATACTTTGCGGATATTTAGAGAAACAAAATCATACTATATCACTGTTTGAATAGCAGTTATTTCAACTGTAATACACTTATTTTACCATGTTAAATTTCATTTGAAAAAATATGCTTTCTTAACAAAAAAGCTCAAATTTCTCTTGAGTACCACGAATCACATAAATGTGTTGAGAAATGACGTCAACTACAACTTAATTTATTTTTGCAAATTGATTGAGTTCCTTAGATCATTATGATTATGAAGTGTTGATTCTCCACATGAAGAAGTATATCAATAAGTAATAAGCAGTTACTGTATAAAAACGTTGACGTCTCGAAGTGTAGATAGTTCTCGAGCAATTATTACTTCTTTTCAACTACGATTAAAATAAGAAGAGATTTTCAAACTGTAAAATAACTTTCAATTTATTTTAATATTTAGTATTTACTATTAAAGACATTACCGTGGTGAGTTTAAGAATGTTAAGCATTATCGTCTTATCGATAAGCCATAGAAAGACCCTATTTTCAGAATTAATTTATATGAATTTTTGCAAAAGTGTTCATTAGTAAGTTATTTTTCGGTATTAAAAATAATTTTCAACGAAACATTAAATTTTCAATTTATTTTTTAATAGCAATTTTAAACATAAAAGTATTTTTTTGTATTATTATTTGAAACTTTTTAATGCCTTTCGTGTAAGTTCTTAGTACATCATTTTCCTAGCCCCAGTAATAAGTACAATAATAATTTATTTCGCGAAGGTTTAGCATTATTTTTCCATTTCATTAATCTATTGTTTAATATGGGAGAAAATGTCAAGTTTTTAATCCTATTAGTTTTGAAGCTATGTCTAAATTATTAAAATTAATTTCTCGAAAATCTCATTTACGCATATTTTGCCATTTTTACTCAATTTTTGGTAGTTATCCCTTATTTTTGAAAAAAATATTAATAATTTGGAAAATGGCCTGTTTAAAGTATCATCTGGGTGTCATTTACGATTTAAAAAATTACTGTTTGGAACTTTTGAATAAATATTTCTATTCGAAAAAGTGTTTCCTAGAGGAGAAATAAAATAAATATCACTAGCTCCTTATCGCTTTACTCAGAATCTAAAATATATGAAAATATAATTTTTCTTAATTAAATGAAAATATTATCTAAAATTTTATTAATTTCAATGCAAAAGTATTTTTTTCTTGTCTAGCAATTGTTCATAAACATATTTTCTATTCCTATAATATCTTGTATAAGTTAAAAGACTCTGCAGTTGTTTTGTAACAGTTAAAAAACTCAAAAACATTAAACCGGTTCTATGTGATTGTACTTTTTACTTTTATTTATTTTTTAATCTTAACATAGAAAAGGATTTTTCAGTGCTTAATGCATGTAATAATAAATACTATGTGCAACTATGTATATTGTATATATTTTAGGTTGCAATAGGTGAACCTATTTTAACATAATATTATATAATATAATAATATTATAACATATTATTATATAATCGTGCTATTTTATCTCTGACTACTAACTACGTTTGGATAATAAGTTGTTGTTTTGATAAACATTTTCATGGTAAAACTCGTTAGCATTAAAAATGATTAAATTATTTTTTCTACACAAAAGCAAAAAATACTGTTTCTACATTTTACACTCAATTAAAATCGAAGAACGGGAGCTATTGCCTCTGTTTCGTACCCCCGTGAAGTTGGCGCCTATATCCAAGTGTACGCAAGTTGAATTCTTTATTCTTAACCAGTTTCATCTCAAAATCATCTCATAGTATATAAATTGGTCTTACGCCTACAACCATCCTCGACTAATTTCAATAAAATTAGCATAGATTGAACGTCGTGTATTTGAGGAGTGATAAGGACTATAACAGACTTAGTAGCATTAAAATCCAGGCACTTTTCCAAGGGGGGGGGGCGAAGAGTTGATCGTCCCTTCCATAGCAATTTTTGAAACATGAAAACTATCTTCTGTGATAAAATAATAATAATCAATGATAAAAATTTTAATTTAATAAGTATAATAAGTAAAGAATAATAATTATTAATAATAATATTATAATATCTTAAGAGTTACTTTTTATTTTTCATAAAAAACCGTCATTCCATGTACAGTTTATATAGACATAAGTTATTATTAATTAATATATCCATTATTCTATTATCTAAGGGAAAATTACGTTTCTCTTTCCATTGTCTTGGATTTAATATAACATAATTAATGTCCTATGCCATATGGCAAAACCGTCTTTATGTGAAAAGACTAGGCTTTTGGTGAATAGGTAGCTCATATTTGAATAAGTGATTTTTTCCCCAAACTTCCGACTACTTTTTGCAGACCAACAGCAGGTAGGCCATTTGGAAAATGCTTATTATATTTTCGAATAGTTTTTGTCAAGTTTTGGAGAACTTTCGCCAAAGTTTGGAAAAACTATTGAGAATTTTGAAAAATGATATCTCAAAAGTGCCACCTAGAGGCCAATTTTGATTGAAACTTTTGGATAAATATTTCTATACGTAAAAGTGTCTACAGAAAAAATAAAGAAAAAATAAATTAGAATCTAAAAGTAATCACAATGAAACTATTGTCTTTCTATTATCAATCAATTTTACGATAGATCGTTCTAGGCTTTTATACTGATTTTAAATGAAGAACATATTTAAATGATTAAATTGATAATGCATTTAAAATAATATAATTGGAAAAGGTAAAAGTAAAAATGAACGACGTTATGTATATAAAATTATTAAAGCTAACAGGTAATTCATAAAGATGATATCATTTGATTATGGCAAATTGGAAATAAAATAAATTTAGTTTAGAATAAAAGTTAAAACTGTTTTAAAGTGTTTCTACGTACCTATATGATTCATTATCCATAATCTGTGTAAATTTCAATTTCCTAGCATTATTCGTGTATGGGTTCCGTCGAAATGGCAAAAAAATGTTCGTTAATATCTATTATAAGGAAAATTGTTACGTTTTTACACAATTGATTAGAAGTTTTTCCTGGAGGATTTCAATGAATTAACCTCCCGAATTACATTATTATCAAATAAATACTCTTGATACTTTGAGGAGTCTTAAGAAACTTTTCACCCATTTTTATTACCCTAAAACATAGTCACGTATATAAATAATTACAAAACATATTTTTATCGAATTCAAGTATCATAGTAATTAGTGATTATTGTTTATTATCCAGATAATATGCACCTTATTCAAACTTTCACATCACGTAATATAATATTATATACTATTATACTTCTGATTGAAAAGTAAATCTTACAAGATAACCAATTGCCAACTTTGACCAGTGGTATGCGTAGGAGTTATAAACAAGAAAGGACATTTTTATTATTATTTAACAAAAATCTACTGTTAAAAAAGTAGTAGAAGAAACAAGACGTTTTCAGCAATAATAATAGTATAATCTATGCTAGAGTATATTTAATTATTCGTAAAAATAATCATTTTGCCGCACTTTGATGTTTGACATAAAAAATTGTTCTAAAAAATTTCTTAATAATCAATTCTTGTAATTTTTTTGATGTCATTACTCATTAGTAATGTTTTTGATTTTATGAGTAAAGCCATATTACATTTTCTATTAAATATAACATTTGAAAGAACCAATCCAAAATACTATACGTCCCAAATATTTTAAAATGTTTATATTTAACTCAAAATACGTAAGAAGTAAGGTTAAAAATTCTACAAGTAAAAAAGTAGTCTATAAATCAGTTTACTCATACGTGATATGCTTGATGAGTAATATAGATCAATTATTTAAAATCTTAACTAAGATAAGTTAAAATCGGATAGTGAGATTAGTGACAAATCAAACAATATGATGAATCATCATGAATATAATAAAATATATTTTTGATCATCAGTGAGTATTTATGAGGGCAAAGGGACTAAGCAGCCAAATGACATTAACTGTGACGAATAATCTTATCTGTAATGTCCAATTATATTACATTTATATTGTATTTTATGTTATATTGTTTAATATACCGTGTAGTTTTCTCTTAATCGTTTGACATCACGTGCCTTTTATTAGTAATTTTCATTTTTTTAATATAATATTAACAAGTAACAAGAACAATAAAGTAACATTAATTACATTAATTAAATCATGCCTGTATATTTACAGTTTATAAGTGTTAATAATTTTTTTTATTTATATAAAATGATTTTTGAAAACTTTGGATATCCTACTACAAAATAAAATTCTAAATCTGTCACTGTTGACTAGAGGAAATTTGTCATATTTTTTTTCGGCGTAAACTACTTATTAGATTCCCATTTCTCGTCAATACACCACTCACGATCAGTAATCAGTTATTAGGGTTAATTCTATGAATTAAATCCACTCCCAGTATTACAACTATGTATATTATAAAATTTTATGATTTTTATCTAAATTAGTTATTACTTGATTCTATATAACGAGTTTATTTCCAAAAAAAAAAAATCCATGAAATATTATGTAGATACATCATAAATATGCAAAAAATATGCGAAAACAAATTTTTATAGCATACTATACTTTATAATACAAATATTAACCTACGTGAAGCTGGCACTACAAAGTTAGCACAACAACCTAAAACCTTTCCAACAACCTCTTCTCGGACTTGTTGGACGTTGTTGGACAATTGTTGGAATTTGTTGGAAGCTTTATAAAAAGTTAT
>JAIPRM010011894.1:0-12530 GCA_025469315.1 Stegophylla sp. TES_Ste_2020 | reverse complement strand
TTAAAAATTCGGTAAAATTCATAAGTTTACTTCACCTGCAAACATCTATGTGTATTATATTTCTGCTAAAAATAATTTTTAAAATGTATTATTCTGTGAAAAATTATTGTTTGCAAATATTTGTAAAACAGTTAACAGGTATAATAAACGGATATAAATATGTAAATAGAAAATCAAAGTATAATATATTATAGTCCACTATTTTATGTTATTAAAATGATTTAACATCAGAGTGGTAATGTCATAAAAACCGTGGAATGGACCCCCCCACAGGTAAAAGTTATTTTGCCTATTTAATTAATAGCCGCCCATTTGAAAAGCTTTGAATTCCAGCAAAAATAATTGGTTGCAAATTCTAAAAACTTGGTTGCAAATAGTTACAAATAAGTTGCAAAATTTTGGTACCATTTTGGAGTTGATAGGTCAACAGGGGGGGCCAGCCCCCCCACCATTAATATCTATTTTGCGGTGAAAATAATTTGGTTGCAAATTCTAAAAACTTGGTTGCAAATAGTTGCAAATCAGTTGCAAAATTTCGGTACCATTTTGGAGTTGATAGGTCAACGGGGGGGGGTAGCCCCCACCAGTAATATCTAGTTTGCGGTGAAAATAATTGGTTGCAAATTCCAAAAACTTAGTTGCAAATCAGTTGCAAAAATTTTGGTACCATTTTGGAGTTGTAAGGTCAACAGGGGTGCCAGCCCCCCCACTAGTAATATCTATTTTGCGGTGAAAATAATCGGTTGCAAATTCTAAAAATTTGGTTACAAATAGTTCCAAATCAGTTGCAAAATTTTGGTACCATTTTGGAGTTGATAGGTCAACATGGGGGGGCTGCGTGAAGTTGGTCCCCCTAACAGTTAAATGTATTTTCCGGGGAAAATAATTGGTTGCAAATTTTAAAAACTCGGTTGCAAATAGTTGCAAAATATTGGTTCTGGTTTGAAGTTGATATGACAATGTGGGGGGGCCAACTTCACGCACATTTACTATACTTTACTTTTCTTTACTTTATTTTACTTTACTTTACTTTATCATATTTTACTTTAGTTTTCGTATTGTTATTGTATTTATTGTATATTATATCGCATTATTTTTGAAGTTATGTCAAAAAGCAATTTATGATTTTACGAAAATTCTGGTACTAGCATATTTAATCAATTTTTTATCAGATTTTCCGTGTTTTTGAAAAAAGTATTGAGAAATTTGAAAAATGACCTCTTAAAAGTACCATCTGGTTGTGATTTTGGAGCTATAAAGTTACTGATCGAAACTTTTGGACAAGTATTTCTATACGAAAAAGCGTATACAGAAGAAAAAATAAATAAATAAATAAATATCATTGTAATAACATAAGCTTTTTGACTTCGTTCAGAATCTAAAATGTAAGTATTTATATTGAAAAGTTCTGATTTAACTCATTTTGACAGAAAAATGACTATGAATATTAAGTAGGAAGTGCTAAGTTTCATATGTATACATAATCATTAAACAAATTAATTTATTATAACTTCACTTGTCGAAAAATTGTTCATTCGTATTTTAAATCTATGTATATTAATTAGTAAGAAAGTAATTAATGTTTGTTTTTATTTACAGTATTTAATATTTATAGTAATTTTTTCGTACTTTTTTCTACTTTTTTTCAATAAAAACCTTGTAAAATTTTTAATTATTCGTCCGTGAAAAATTTTCTCTACCCGAAATCGTGTTTCCATATAGCCATATAGGTATACGAAAAAAAAATATAGATTTGTAAAACCAATACACTCCTAGCGATAGGCTCAGAATCTAAAAAATGAGAAATTTTCAAAATGCTGTACTTACCTCAAAATTGAACAAACGTATTTTAAAATTTTATGTGTTGTGCGTATGACAATTTTTATTGGTTAGTGAAAGTTTCAAGTCTCTATCTCTATTCTTTTGGAAGTTATTACAAAATAACTAAAATTGATTTCATGATAATAATTATTTCAGTATTCTCAGAATATTTTTTCCGATTTTTCTTCAATCAAAACCTTATAAAACTTTCAATTATTCGTCCGTATAAAATTGTATTACATTAAAATATTCACCTTGTAATTCTCTATGTACAAAGTTTCGTAAAGATCGGTCGTACCAATTATATTTTATAAACGTTTAAGTGTGTAATTTTAGGTAAAACCAATGAATTCTGTCAAAATGCCAAATATAAACAGTTATAAAACAAAAACTTTACTAACAATTTTCGAGATTATTCAGTATCGTTAGAAATACATATAAATATATTTTTATTGAATATTCAGTTCTTAATATTCATCCACTAAAATTTTATGAATTAAAAACTAACAAAAATCGAGAAATTTCCGAAATTTTAAAAATGCTGTACTTACCTTAAAATTGGTCAAATGCTTTTAAAAATTTTATGAAGTTTGCGCGTGACTATTTTTATTGGTCGGTGAGAGTTTCAACTTTCTAGTTCCATTATTTTTGAAGTTATGGTAAAAAAATAAAATCAAATTTCTCGAAAATTCGGGTTATTCCGTTTTTTACCGTTTTTTGTCAATGTTTGGGTATTGTAGGCATGCTTAGAAAAAGAAATATTGAGAATTTTAAAAAATAACGTCTCATAAGTACCAACTAGACAACATTTTCGATCTATGGAGTTATAAAAACTTTTGGACCAGTATTTCTCCTTGAGAAAGTAGAAATTAGAAATCTTTTTCCATACATGCGAAAAAGATAAATAAACAAAAAACACACAGATTTGTAAAATTAATATATCATTCGCTATAGCTCAGAATCTAAAAAAATTAAAAATAAACATCATTGTAAAAACACTAGCTTCTTCACTTTGTTCAGAATCAAAAATTAATAGAGATACGTTAAAATATTTTTATAAAAAGAAGAGATACTTCGTCTCCTCACACGTCCTCCCACAATTCAAGCACAGCTTTCCCTTTATTTTACATGATTCACGTAAGACGTTCACATAATATGTAAATAGTTCTAAACATGGGTAATATTTTATGATAAAACTCGCAGAAATCGATATTTTTCTTTACTAGATTTAAATTATTATATATATCAGGTCCGTGCGCAGGATTTCATAATGGGGGCGGGTTTGAAAAAAAAAAAAAATGTGTAAAATATGTACATAAATAATTAGCAAATAGTTTTATAATATACTTATATTTATTATTAATTTTGTAAGTATACCTATATTAAAAGATACAGCAAACGTGAAGATAACAGTATTCAATATTATAGTTATATTATGTTATGCATTATGACAAATAAGATAAATATTCCACATAATAGATCAAATAAAAAATACGATTTTTTCTGTCATGGGGGGGGGGTTTGAAACCAAAACCCCTCCCTTGCGCACGGGCCTAATATATATCATACGAAAAACATAATAAAAAACCGATAAACGATAAAGTTTAATGAAGTAATTTGAAAATATTGCACGGCCAGATGAAAAAGATACGCGTACCGCCAATTAATGAGACCTTACCTTAAAATCATCTTAATATCGATGACGATGTTATATTTTAGAATGATATAATTTATAATAATAATATTGTATCTGTATACTTTCTCCCATAATTTATAATAATATGTACTACTATTTTTCTTAATAAATAAAGTTACAACGTGTGTAAAGAACGTATCATCGTGAAAGAAATGGGGGTTCAGCAAAATGTTCAAGTTTCTGCAAAGGTTTCGCATGTAAAAAAAAGTTGGGAAATACTGTTATAAGCAATAAACTAGTAACTATTTATAAGCCTTACGATGTCGGGTTGCCCATAGATAATAAAATACATATACACATTCCCGTCCACAGAATATATAGATGTATCTGTGTTCCCGTCTGTCCATAATCAATAATTATTTGTGTGTTGATAATCCGTAATACGATTGTAATTCTTCGTTATGATGTTCTTATCTTCGTTAGTGTATTTTAATATTTATAACTATTTAATCACTATGTTTGTCAAAACAGGGTTGTCCAACCTAAATGATCTTACGGGCCACATTGGAAATACATTATAATTCCGCGGGCCACACACAAAATTATAAACATCCCTCGCTTAGATTTTGATCCAATACAAAAAGAAAAATATGGAGTAAAATTTTTAAATATTATAAATATTCGTGGGTAAAAATCTCGTCTGTATTAATTAGTCATTTTACTTTTATTACAGTTAGTACACTGTTGTCCGCTGATTAGGTAACATTATTATAAATAAAATATACACGAAAACTGACGATATTGAAAATATAATGCACTAAAATTAACACATTATGTAAAATTATGATGAATTTCGCGGGCCATAAAAATATGCAAGGCGGGCCGTGGGTTGGTCACCCCTGGTTTAAATCATTTTGTGTACCCTATAGTGATTGTAGTTTCTCCATGTCCAATTCTAATGTTGAATCCCGATATCAGAGTTAGTGAGTGCACATAGTAACTACGATGCGAATACGCGATCCGCAGATTCATCGTTTGTGTTTTCGTTTTGTCACAGTGTTCATTTTGTTTGAGAATTACTTGTCTCATTCTTTCCGACTTTCCTGATCTGTTATTTTTTTTACATTATTTAACATGGTAAGTAAGTAATGGAATTAGGTTTATTTTATTCTCCCAGCTACATTTTAGATAAATAGGTAGGTATGTTGTAGACTATTATAATGACACATGTCCAATTACACTTGTTTTTCGTTCGTACAATTTGAGTGCTGTTTTACTTCAATTTATCGGGTAAAGGCAAAACTACACTTGGTTACTTAACATCAAGGTATTCACAATAATATTGAATTCGATTGCATTTCATCAATATTCCTAAAATTGAAAATTAAGTACCTACCTATTTAAAATTAAGTTGATAGTAATATTATTATGTTGGTGTACTTAATACTATGTTGTCTATATTGTAATACCTACTTGATGATGGAAATAATCAAACGATTAGTAGTCAAAATTAAAATAATCGAATTATTAAATGAATTACTATTTATGTTACTTGAACTGTTTTAATAATAAACAATTGAATGCTAATCTTTTAGTGTGAAATTCTTTTGCAATGCAATAGCTAAAAATATTAATAGATAAAGCTACAGACGATACTTAACTGATGTCTAATATGATTTAAATAAATGGATATTTCTAACTCAGTACCTATCGACTTCATTCTGAATATAACAACAAATAAAAAATATGCAAACAACAAAATTACAAGCCGGAAAAGAAATGTATTTACTACCTATACTTACCTAGAGTGACCAGACGTTCTCTTTTACGAGAATTGGTCCTGTTTTTTATAAATGTGAAATATCCTCTTTTCAGTATTTATAATACTATTGATTAAAAATTCTTAAAATATATGATTTTAAATTTAATTTTTCTCAATGTTAGCTTATAATAAAATGTATTATATCTATTATATAATATCATCGACATAATAATATAAAATATTTGGTGATAACTAAATGTATATGTATATAATTCAGTGGTTACAAGGTTACCAAACTGAATTAAAGAAATTAAAGAAAAATATTGTGATGGTCATCGGGTACAAAGTAGGTATACCTACATGGTATTTCCCAGAAGTCCTGTATCACCAAATATAAATCACCAAATTATACATTTTCTTTGATTTTAGATTCTGAACGAAGTGAAGAAACTAGTGTTTTTACAATGATATTTATTTTTTTATTTTTTTCAATTTTTTTTTGTGTACAACATTTTCTATGGAAATACTTGTCCAAAAGTTGCGATCAATAACTCTTTGAAACCGGATTTGCCTCTAGATTGTACGGTAATTTTTGAATTTCTCAATTCTTCAATTTTTTTTTTGGAAAAAACTACCCAAAATTGGATAAAAACGACTCGGAAACCATCATTTTTTGATCCAAATTTTATGAAAATTTAAACATAAATAGAAAATCATATAAAAAAGATTTTGGCGCAAAAAAATTTTGAAAATGTGAAAAAAAAATTTTGGACATTTATCTAACATTTTTTTTCTTATTTATTTTATGTTATTAACTTACCTCGTTCAGAATCGTTTTATTGAAGAAATGATTTATCGTTTCTTTAAAATTAAATACACCCATTAAGAGAATCCCACCCGTCGTGCGAAGAACACCCATCGTGCGAAGTATGTCCGGTTATGATATTTAATATTGTCCTGAAATGAATTTATAGCTTAGTAAACAATTAAATTAACTGTTCACTTAAAACATGCAAATGTAACAACTTTTGAGCCCTACTTATAAGTTTAACTGGAACCTCATTTTGCATATTTAATTATTTACTTTCTTTTCTATAAGCTACTTTAAATATAAATTGTATTAAGATAGAGAATTGATTACTAATATTCTTCGTTAAAATAAAACTGATTATTAGTTATTCATCTCTCGGTGTGCTATTTGAAATTAATTTTCTAAAACTAAGTTTCTAGAATTTTTTTTTTTGAAGACCTTCTTTTTCAATGTGTAAAAGCTAGAGATTTTATTTTTTGACCCGTTCAAATTTACTACATAATTTCTTTGATGATAAATAGGTATAGTATGTTGTCTTGAAAATTATAATTTACTTAAGAATTAAATTCTAGCTATAAATTACTATGAATTATTATACATTTATAATTAAATACAAATTACATTTGTTTCGAGTATGTGTGGTTTGGTTTATAATGTTAACATGTTCGTGTCCTGATTTAAGTTTTTACATGTGCAACCTTTATGGAACGTGATTACTGAAAACAATTAAATTTAAAAATAATATAATTAAAAAATTAATGGTTTTTGCCAAATCAACTTTTTTAGATTCATTGTCAATGAAACAAACATTTTCAAACTCTTTTATTTTTTAAATCGAGTATGAGTTGGTAAATTACTTTTAAACCTGTATACCTATATATATTAATGCTTTTATATAAATAATATTTTAGTTTTTGAGCAGAGTGAAGAAGTTAGTGTTTATAGATTGACAACGATGTTTATTTTTTCTGTTAAACACTTTTTCATATGGAAATACTAGTGCTAAAGTTTCGACCTGCAACTTTTTAAAACTGGATTTGCCTTTAGATGCTATTAAAAAAAAAAAATCATTTTTGAAATTCTCAATTATTTTCTCAAAATTAATAAAAAACTACCCAAAATTAGACAAAAAAAAGACTCGGAACTGTCTTTTTTTTTTTAATCTAAACTTTATGAAAATTGAAACATAGACAGACAATAATATGAGAAATATTTTGGCGTGAGAAAATTTTGAAAATGTAAAAATAACATTTTTGGAATTTTTTTACTAACACTTTTTTTCCCCATCAAAATTTTTTTATTTCTAACAAATTCTTTTAATTTATTTATTAGATAAAAAGAAAATAAACTAAAATAAAGCAAATTTAGGAATAGACAAGAAAGCATATTTCGCACCATTAGTATTCTTCGCTACCCGGATCAGATACTTTTAGTCAATATGTTATTGTTCTTTTTAATTATTAACACATTTCGCTCAGAATTTTATTATTGAAGAAATGATTTATCATTTTCTTAAAATTTGACACACCCATCAGGAATATCTGATCTGAGGATCAAGGAATACTCATTTTATTTTTTTATAATTTGCCGTGAACCTGTAATATAATACTTCTATTATAGATTTGCCTCTAGATTGAACTTTAAAAAGGTCATTTTTTGAATTTCTCAATTCTTCAATTTTTTTTTTTGGAAAAAACTAGCCAAAATTTTACAAAAATGACTCGGAAACCATCATTTTTTGATCCGAATTTTATGAAAATTTAAACATAGATAGAAAATCCTATAAAAAATATTTTGGCGCAAGAAAATTTTGAAAATGTGAAAAAAAATTTTGGACATTTTTTGAAAAATTTTTGTTTTATTATTAATCTCTTTCGTTCAGAATCGTTTTACTGAAGAAATGATTTATCGTTTCTTTAAAATTTAATAAGCCCGTCAAGAGAATACCACCCGTCGTGCGAAGTACACCCATCGTGCGAAGTATGTCCGCCTTGTTTTTTTTCATTAGCATCTTGTAGAACAAATCATATTATTTATGCTCATCGTGTCACTTAGTATATTAAGTATTTGATACTACCAATTGTGAAACTATTGTTCTCTATCTAATATGTCAATTTCTCAATTTTACCAATTCATTATAATTGTAAAGTTAAAATTTAAATTGTTTTAATGTGTTTTAGTCTATTGCTGAATTTTGGGATGGTATGCCATCATTTGATGAACGAAATTTCTCTCGTTTTCATTTGAACAATGGCCGAAGTAAACATGTTTCAGTTTATATTTCAACGGATGACAAACCAAGTGATCAAAGTTTGTAGTTATTGTTTAATAGATCTTAATTAAGTAATTGTTGTTCCAAAAATCAGATATTTGGACTAAAATCACTTGTGACAAGTGTCATTTTTTCCTACTGATGAGTGTAGATTATATAATTCATAAGTAGATGTTATACATTCACTTTTTATGGGATTCTGTATAGTCAATTTTTATGCAAAATAAATTTTAAGAAAAATGAATATCAAGCAATTTAAAAATAATCAGATTTGTTTTATACCTATATGAACTATTTTTATAGGTTTATATTTGCAGTATTTTTCTATCTCAATACTTTTTGCTTGGAAGACACAATTTCATTGACAATTTATGTAATCTTACTTATATAAAATCCGATTCCATTATCTAAAATTTAAGAAATTTATCTTTGCCCGAGAACTAATTTTCAAACAACAAGCTTAAAAGACCAGCAAATTTTCCTCGTTGTATTGGAAAGCTTGGTTTTTATGGTTAGAACGAGCATTTTTTTAACCCGTTAAATGACTTATGAAACATGAAACAAAGAACATTGACACACAACTGACGCTACTCGTGATTATTATAAACTCGAGAACACCAGAACTCTAGAAATTGGGTTTATATATTATAATAACACCGAAATAAAAAAAGTAATACGTCAGCAATACTAACTAATAATATTAATCAATAGGTATTATTATTATATATTATAATTAAAATATTATTAAAGATAAAATGTATTTACCAGCTAATTATAACGAGCGATTGTACAAAATAGGAAAAAGATAACGTTCTGCTTGTAGTAACCGAACATTTATTTTATAATTCAATCTTTTTTAGTCGCTGTAGCTGTATGTCAGAACTTATTGTTAGGATTTTTTTCAACTACGCAAATGTTTTATACCTGATATCATGATCCCTAACAAAATGCAAAGGTGAACGAGTCAATGAAAAAAAAATAAACATGAGTTAAGTAAATTAAATACTCATAAAACATTAAGTTAGGTAGGATTTTTATTGATATAATAAATTAGCGAAAACATGATAATTCATTTCAATAGTTCACTCCCTGAATTTTCTCCAAAATTGCAGTACTTCATATTTTAAGATTAGTTATGTCATCTAAACTTGTATTATAATATCGTAAATTACAAGAGTTGTACATCAGGAGACGGCGTCTCCTCAAAACAATTTTCAAAAAACTAAATATTTTATCCAGTTATTTATGTTGTATATGGGAATTTATTTTCATCATTTTTAGTTTTCTTTTTTTTCCATATATTGAGAACGGACTTGGATAAGTAGTAAATAAGTTTAGTTTATGTTTCCGGCTTAGAATTTTGAAAGTGTAGTGCATCAAAAAGATAATTTTTCGAAATTCTTAATATTTTTCTAATAACAAAGAAAAACTACAGGTAGTTTGAGTAAAAATTGTGAAATAATCAAAAAATAAATGAACTCAATTTTAGTCTCCGAAAATAACATAAACCACGAACTAGAAATTGTCATCCTTTATAAAAAAAATAAAGTAGTATGCACATTTAAATAGTTTTGACCTTTGTTTGAATAAATATAGAATTTTAAATGTTTCATCTGTTTTCTTCTAACAGAATTTTGTGTTCTTTATATTATGGATTTGAAATGGTCTAAGGCAGGGGTCTTCAACCTTTTTGGGCAGAGGGCCATTATTTTTTTTCACGAAAATCTCGCGGGCCGCACAAACGTATATAGAATTTTAAAGCTCTGAAGAATTTTTTACTGTTTTCTTTTATGATAGCTATACCTATAATTATTTCTATAGTATATAGTGAAATTCGTCTACGTTTGGCTAGCCCCCTCCTCCCCCCAATAGAAAATCCATAAACAAACTGTGAAGATATTTAGCACGCAATTTACACGAATTCACAAGCCTAGTTTTAAAATTTTTACACTCCATCTCCCCAAAAAAACAAAATTGAATTTTGTTATTTGTGGGTCTACCTTCGTTTTGTCTATTCGTATACAAGTGTAAGTTAGTTTATTGGGTGTTTGGGCGACTCCGCGTCGCATATCTTTCAATTTTTTAATAATTAATTTTCAGCTTTGCATTTTGACTTTTAAACTACGCAAAATAAGCCCAAATGCGCTTTAGAATAAGCCCTGCTGTATGTCATTATAATCATACTCGTAAACATGTGTTTTAACATACAGTCATATGGGCTCGTGCCGAGACCTCATTGCTGGCTCATTGTAAACACTACCTCGTTCTAGGCGATGTTCATTATAGTGATTTCTACTGTATATTTATAATTCAAAAAAATGATTTAACTTTTAGCTCAGAGATATCAAATATTATTTTCTTTTCTAATATGAAACAATTTTGTGTCTACAATTACAAGAAAAAAATCGGTACACATGAAGTGTAAATGTGATTTATAACATATACAATTAGTGTGTGTCTGCTTCTTGAGAGAATACTATAATACCCAAATAAACTATCTCCATCTTAATAATAGTATTTAATTTTAATTTTTTTTTTTTACCTAAATATTTTTATTTTTAATATTATAGAGATTGTAACAGACAAGTCAAATTTGCTGCTTCGATTTTTACATAACAAATGGGGTCAACAGGTAATTTAACAAGATATTAAAATAAAAAATCTTACTCTGAATTTAATACAAAAGTGAAACGTCTTAATTAATGTAAAATTAATTTAACCTTATCTTTTCTTTAAATGTAATCTTAGTACAATATTAGTTATTGATATATGTTTTATTGTTAGTGGAAACTTGTCAAATCTCTGATCTTTGTCTTTCTACTTTTCTACTAATTTCTTTCTACTTTTTAATAACCATTCCAAATTATATGGTTAAGTCAAGTATATGTTCACCTATCCAAAACTGCTTTATCATAAATATTTTCATAATTTTTCCCCAGAATATAATATGTTCCCAGTAATGTTTTCACCAGTGCTCTTATTTGAAAATATATTTTTTTTTTATCATTAGATATATGTTATTTAATGTTTTTTTTTTTTTATTATTATTGTGTATTATAATGTACAATTGTATTGTTTCGCGTAATTAAAAGTTTTATTTAATTTTTAATGTAGTGGTCCCCGTTTTTAGTGATAATGTTTGTACAAGAGTATTTTGATTTTTATAACCGGGAATAATTATAAGCAACACTCGAAAACCTTTTAAAACATGACGTTAAGCAACGCATTTTGTAATTTTTTTAACACATTTTATTTTTGACATAGTGAGAAATGAATTGTATAATATGTCAAAATATTTATTGTATTCATAATTAAAATCTTAGGTTCATTCAAAATATTCGGTTAAGAGCGCTTTTTTCTTTGGTTGGATTCAAGAGATTTTCATCGTGGTGGTGGTTGTCTGGTTATGTTTGAGAACATTAATCAATGAATAAATTGTCAGATTTTTCTAATTTTGTGTTTTCCATTTATAACTAGATTAATAATGCATATTAATTTATCAATATAATGATATGCATTTATATGTATTTCTGAATACTGTTACCAAAAATCTGGTTACAGTAAGTGAAAATTCACTAATAACAATGTTATAACAAGGTTTAATTTTTAAGTAATTATTGTTACCACTTTTACATTGTATATTGTTGTGCTGAACAGGAAAATTTCTGCTATTTTTATATTATTTGTATAGTTAAGTGTGTCCCATTTTGGGCCACAAATTGTTCATTTTATTTGGTATGCCAAACAGGCCAATTATTGTTTCTATTTTTATACACACTACCTACTTATTTGTTACTTTTTTTAATTTTGTGTTTGATTATATATATTTACATTGTTATGCTAATTGGCAGTTTCATAGTTTCTATTTTTTACATACATTATTCAGTATTTTTATATACATCATTTTATACATAGTTTTTTTTTTTGTTTTTAGATTTTGAATGAAGTGAAGAAGCTAGTGTTTTTACAATGATGTTTATTTATTTTTTTCTGTGTACAATTTTTTGTATAGAAATACTTGTCCAAAAGTTTCGATCAATAACTTTTTGAAACCGAATTTTCCTCTAGATTGTACTTTAGAGAGGTAATTTTTTGAATTTCTTAATTCTTCAATTTTTTTTTTTGGAAGAAACTACCCAAAATTTGACAAAAACGACTCGGAAACCATAATTTTTTGATCCGAATTTTATGAAAATTTAAACATAGATAGAAAATCCTATAAAAAAGA
>JAIPRM010011893.1:0-12531 GCA_025469315.1 Stegophylla sp. TES_Ste_2020 | reverse complement strand
AGTTTTTTAACACAACTTCAAAAGTAATAGACTTAACATTTGAAACTTTCACAACTACTAAAAATAGTCACACGCATAACTCATATAATTTTCAAAAACATCTGAACAATTTTGAAGTACAAAACTTTGAAAAAATTGGGAATTTCTCATTTTTTGTATGTTTTTATTTCATACATTTTGGAAGTCAGGATGTAAAGACGTGAAAATTAAATACAAATATATTCGTATCATGTATTACTAACAATACTGGAAAATCGTAAGAATTTCAACAGAATTCATTAGTTTCACAAAAAATTATATGCTTTAACGTTTATAAAACATAATTGTTTCAACGAAAGTAAAAATTAACAAACCGGGAACACGATCTTGCGGAGCAAGATATTTTTCCATTTTTATTCAATTTTTCTGCAGTTTTTTCTTATCTCTGACGAAACTATTGTGAATGGAAAAAATGAACTCTTTAAAGTAAAATGCCAATTAAATAAAATTATGTACTGAAAACATAATATAAACGTATTGATCTGAGAACGTTTTCGATACCTAAGAAAAAGTTCCAGAACAAAAAAAGTAAATGATGATCAATGTAAAACTTCTATATTTTTTTCACTTTTCTTAATACCTATCTTAAATAATAAAATATGGTTAAAATTTTTGATGCTATTAATTCTCAAGACTACTACCCACAGCATTATTGTGTTATATTTAATCGTAAAAAACCAAAATAAAAATATATCTGCATGCAAATATCAATGTTGATTTTAAAATTTAAACATACATTTTATATATTACGTTTATTACAATTATGTACTCGACGGTTGCCAAGTACTGATAGTGTTTAAGAAAATTTAAAATGTGTTTAAAATCTACATTTTCCATGTTAAAAGACAAAATTGAACCCGGAAGCTAATACCGTACATTAGAGTTGTGTTAATGAAGTGGTGTAATACGCAATAGTTACTTCCGTTCAGGGCAGATTTCGTAGTGATGAAGCTGAAAGAAGACAGTATCTGGTGCTGTCTTTTGCCTACACACTGTGTGACAACGACAACTTCTTCGCAATTTTTTCATTATAGTTATCTGTACGTGACGTTAGCCATTTCGAGTGTTGCGATTGCGGTATTCATAGTGATGTGTTTTCTCAAGAATCGGAAGCAAATCGATCAGAAATCGTCAACGGTACGTTAAGTCCAGAAGTGAACATGATAGGTGATTAGAATGAGCACTCTAGCAGCGTCTTTCTAAACCTTCACAGTCTAGCTTAGTCTGAACTTATTTCGAACCATAAAATTTAAACGAATTACAAATGAATTATAAATATTATTGTAATAATTTTCAAAAAAAAAAAAAAAATTGTTTTCTTACTCTTAGAATGAATATAAAATTTTAGAAATTTCTCGCTTTTTGTAAGTTTTTTTCCATTATTAATTTAAATATAATTAACTAAAAATTGAATATATTTTACACAGTTGTTTATACATACATATATATCTAGATTATGTTTAACAGCGCTGAAATATTGCAATAATAAGCATTTTATTTTTATATAAAGGGTTTAAAGTTTGAATTTCTATGAAACAGATCATTTTCACATAAAAAAACAATTATTTTCTTTCAAAATCTCATTTAACTTTTAATTATTGATCTAGAACAAGGGTTCTCAACCTGAGGAGCACGCCCCCGCTAGGGAGGCGTCACAAAATTTAAGGGTAGGCGTGAAAATATTCACATGAAACTACATTTCATCAAAGAACATGAAAATGTTGTTTTTGGTTATCTAAATTTTGATTTTTATTATTGTTTTTTTTTTTTTTTTTTTTTTTTTAAGCAGGTATGCGTTTATCGGTCATCATTGTGTAACAACTAACAAAACTATTTTCAATAATCTGAAGAATATTATTGAACTATTTTATTCATGTTAATAACCAACATTAATAATTAAAGTCATGATGTATTTATGTAATATAAATAATAAAATATATATATATATATGTATATATATATTTTTTTTTTTTTGTATATAACATATTATAATTTAATCTTATATAATAGTGGGAAGGGGGGCGTGACTCCAAATAACAGTATAAAAGGTGGCATGAACCTCAAAAGGTTGAGAACCCTTGATCTAGAAGATTATTATTTTTTTTATGAACTTCTTTCTCACATGTTTTTCTGCTCATGGTAGTATTTCCTTAAAATGAATATATTTTTCATGAAATAATTTTTACAAGCATTTAAAATTAGAAATATGACTCTTAATCCAAAAATAGATAATTCATTTATTTTCGTTGTTTTTTGTGATATATTTAATTTGCTATCTTTAGGATAGAACATTTTATACAAGTTTATTTATAATATATTTAATTATTGGTTTTTTATTTAAAATTATTTTATTAAAATCAATTTAATTTTGAAGTATACGTTTTATAATTTTCAAAACACGGCTCAATTGATTATTTTCAAGCATAATTAAATCAATATAAGTACATGCTTCTGTTATTTATTGTTGGATACACTCAATATGTATAGGATCTACTTTCTCTAATTTTGATCTTAAAAGATAAATTTAGGAAAGCTATACTTTATTATGATGCGTACGGAAAGACAAATAATAGAACTATAATACCTATTGTCGTATAATAATACAACACTATATAAATAATTATAATATATAGTTTATTAAGCTCGCAAACATTAGATAACATTACTAGTAAATCTGTTAGTACGAGTAATAGCGATACTTGGTTAGTATAAAATTTTTTTATAATTTACAGAATATAGTTTTTCATGCATGAAATATGATTTAACTTCAACGAGCTCAATTGAAATGTGATTATTATTTTTTATTTTTTATAATTTTTCAGAATTTTTAAGTAATTTAAGGTATTTTTTTACCTTAGCATTTTTTGATTATTTATTTTTTTAATGCAGATTATATAAATCTTATTTAGTTAGAAACTAAGTTATCTGAATGATATTAAATTAATTTTTAACATTAAATACCAATCGTTTGAAAACTAATAGATACTAAAATAAATTAACTACTACATTATTCGATATCTCTAGTTATCTTAATCATAACATTTAAAAACATGGCAGTGATGTGGTGTTTTAAGAAATGTTTAGATCATTAAAATCCTAATCCTAAATTTATGGGAGTGGTTATAAAATCTCATTTGTAATACATTTTTGAGAACAACGTACCTATGGGCCAAAAAGAGAAAAGATAGTCTATAAATGAAAAATAAAACATTGTCTGAAAAGGGTATCACTGAGTAGATTTTTAAAAATCATGGTTGACGTCTAGTTGACATCTCTCAAATGTTTCTCCATGATCTTATTATATCCTTGTTGTTCGGTTGAGAAGAACCGGCTGGTTCAGACGGATAAACAATATTTTTTTTATTTTTTTTGTTTTTTGTGCTGACGCTTGGTTTTGTAGGAGATTGAGAAGGTTCCAGTGGTTGATGGCGGTGACTTGCCTAAGATGACTGCAAAGTTCGTTCAGTTGGGGAAACTGAAGAATATTTTAAGCGAAGTCGCTTGTCAGACGTCCTTGTACTATGAAAAATGCGTAACGGGAAGACGGACGGAAGGCGGAGACTTGCAGCTAGAGCAGACCTCACGCTCGGGTGATTTTTTGGTGAATGGTAAGCACGGCGAGGTATTAACGAGTTCAAAAGTTGAGGTTAAGTTAAAATTTCAAGTTTCTCTTACTTATGTTACTATAATTAGTTGTATTCTTTTTATAACTACATCTAATTTATTGATGTAAATTTTTACACCTTAAATATTAATTAATTTTATAGACACGTCAAATTATCCCTCCCATTTAAATTACATAGATTTAAAACATATTTTGTTTCTTGCAAATTATTATTTTTGTTTAATCTGTATAATTTCTTATTTGATTTTATATAATAATAATAATAAAAAAATGTGTACTTCACTCGTCGGGATGTTCTTCGCACTTCGGGTGGGATACTCTTAACTTAAAGGGTGTATTGAATATAAAAAAAATCGATAAATCATTTCTTCAATAAAACGATTCTGAACGGAGCTTCAACTGATACTCAATAATAATTATCAGTTTTAAAGAATTTAACTTAAATGTCGAAATATAAATTATATTGTTACATACAACAATTACGAAAAACGAAAATTGATTTTCATATATTCACATACACCTAAGGAATATTCGATTTAAGAAATAATTTTAAATTACAATAAAATACAAACATCATAATGAAATAAAATAATACAAAGCGGCTCTAATTATCGTAAATCAACATTTATTCACTATAACATAATTTGTACTAATGTTTATCGCGGCACTTCTGGTTAGTCAGTCACGATTAAAAATATTAGTTAAAAAAAATTATAATATTATACTTTAATATTAATTAAAAATATTCAGTTCACTAAGTAAGATCAGAACCAGGTACTGTCGTTTTTTAATACTGACGCCTTAACCACTGCGCCACACTAACAGCGCTGGGTACCGAAGATATAATAGGTATTTAATATAATAATCGAAAATATTGAATTCTCAACCGGGATTTTAATTCAAACCATCGTAAAAGTAAATATATATAAATAAACATGAGTATATATAAATTTGTATAGAAAAGTTACTCATTTATCTCATCATTATTCCGGATCTATAGAGTTACTGATCGAAACTTTTGCAAAAGTATTTCTATACGAAAAAGTGTTTACAGAAAGAGAAAAAAAATAAACATAATTTTAAAAATATAAGCTTCTTCACTTCGTCCAGAATCCAAAATGTTATCTAAATATTATCAGGTTAGTAATATCTTAGTAATATTTTCATAATATAGCTATAGGACATAATGTATAGTGAAAGATAATAAGTAATAACACTGGTGTAAAGTACTAATCACGGTTCGATAAATATGCCTTAGATATTGACAATTTGTAAAATGGATACTACGAACTATAAATATACCGTGTATTATTATTATACTTGTACATATCAGGTCTTAGAATTTTTTACTTGACTTTATTTAAAAATAGTAATGACTATAGAGGCATAGTTAGAAGAGGGGCGCTGAAGAGCTAAGCCGCAACTATATCTGATTGAGCCACCCCCACAGTTTTTATAATGTTAACGTATCAGCTAATATGGTCTCTCATTATAAAAAAAAAAATATTTTACTATGTTTCTATAAACTTTGTTAAATATATCTTAGGCAATTAGAATAGAAAAATTGGGGGCTGATTGGCTAATAAGTTAATTTTTTTGATTTAGCTCCATAAAGACAGTAACCTTTTGCGACTTTCAAGAGGCTTTGGGTGGTTTTTTTTGAGGCAGGACTTAGTCCCCCATAAACTTTTTTCAATTACACACATGTACGCAGTATGCCTATAGTAGTTTTTAAGTTAAAATAGATTCGCCCTCTCCTTAAAAAAAGTCTAGAGACGCCCCTGCGTCCACCAAGAGTATCTGATCCGAAAAGCGAAGTATATCTGTGTTGTGAAGCATGTCCGACTTTCTTGTTTATACTTTACTTTGCTTTTTAAATAATAATAAAAATAAAAAAATTAATATTGTCAGTATAATGAAGGTATACCGTGAGACGAGGATGTGTGCTGGGGAAGTCTCCCCCCCAGGTCACATTAGTTGGCATGAATCTAGCACCCCCGAATATTTGATCTAAATTGCGCCTATGTTTCCAGCAGCCCCGGCAGCAGTTGCCTTGAATGCCTTCGCCAATGGCATATGTGTCGCCGATACGGGCATCGCCAACGATACGACGGATTACGTGCAGACTACTGCAATCGGTCGTGACACTTCACTAAATCTCATAGACAGAGCAGTCGACGAGTTTAGAATGACTTGCGCACTGACTCCTGTGACCAGTACAGGGACTTCACCGCCTTGGCCGTCGTTATTGCCATCATTGTCGACGCCGAGCAAAAGAGATGCGAACCCGGCCGTTCAGAAATCTCACTCCCAAGGGCATTTAGAAGTTTTACCCACTTGAAGTTTTTCTCCGTCCTTCGTGGGGATACTAGAAGAAAACCTACAAGAACAAGACGGATTTTTAACAACAATATCGAATATAAGAGCATTGTGATGGAAGGAAACATCCTTATCCAATGTACACCAAGAACACTCCATGTCTGCCTATCGTTATCATAGTACACGTTGCGGATTCTATTCAACGAGTGTTTAATACATTGTAATATTTTTTAAAATGTACACATTAATCAAAAAGCTAAGCGTCTCGATTGCATTTTTTAAATGAAAATTTTTATTTATGTGTGTGAGTGTGTTGCTTTACTTCGAACAGTGGCTATTTTCGTGATTTGTGGGAGGAATAGAGCAATACTTTTGGATACATGTAAATATGCTACGTATACCAGTAAAAGCGAAACGTTCAATAATTTAAAAATTCTTGCAATAAAATTGTCATGTATTAAATTCAATAAATTCAATAAAGATCATTAGGTCGATTAATTCTAGACTAAATATCTAGGTTCAATCCACAAAAAGCCTGACATAATTTGCATCATAAGTTTTTTCACTTCTCGGGTGGAGTACTATTGGTGAGTGTGTTTAATTTCACAGAATCAATAAATTATTTCTTCGATAAAACAATCCTGAGTGGAGCTTTAATCATACGCGATAATAATTGTCAGTTTCATATTAAACGTTCTTAATAATTTATTAAGAGAATAAACATATCAATGCTCAAGAGAATGACCAATTTTGTCATGTTTTAAAATCCAAAGTTCTATTTTTAGGTATTTCTTAAAATCTATATTTATCTCAAAAGTAGTGTTCCAATATTTTTCAACCTGTTTAATAGTTTTGTAGATACTGAGTGAAAGGTTTTAGTATTATTAGTTTTTGAATTACAACTAAATAACTAAAATCGATTTCATGAGAATCTAATTTAAGGCATGTTTTACTCAATTTTTGGCAGTTTTTCTTTGTACTTGAAAAACTAATAAAAATTGTTTTTTTTTTTTTTTTTTTTTTTTAATACCAACAAGAAAAAAAATCTTCATCAAAAACTTATGCTATACCTATGAATCTACTGATCTGAGTACATTTTAGATATAGGAAAAAGTTTGTCTATAAGAAAAAAAAAATATAAACAAATAAACATAAATGATGAAACCATTAGCTTCTTTCTTCACTATAATCAAAATTTAATATATGTTATAATTAATAAAGTTTTGAGATACTTGTCAAAAAGTTTCGACCTGTAACTATTTGAATTAGAATTTTCCTCTAGATTGTATTCTAGAGAGGTCATTTTTTGATATCTCTGCAAAAGATTTTCCAAAATAAAAAAAAATCACCCTAAATTAGAGTAAAATTATCTAAAACTAAAATATGTTGTGAACTCGATTTGCATAAAATAGATATTAGTAATAATATGGTTATAATTTAAATACTGATAATTTGAAATATTCACTCTTTATTAACAATAGTGTTATCGTAAATATTTTCAAACAAATTTAACCACATTTAGAATTGATATCTCATTTTTATCTAATACAATTTAAAATGCTTGTTATTATGAGCCTGAAATTTTATATAACTTGCCTTGGGTAGGTATAAATAACTAAAATGACTAAAAATGATTAAAATGACTAAAAAATCTTAAAAATGTTTAGCCAATTTTTTTCTTCATTATTTAATTTGCATGATATGAATAATATGAATGTAAAACTATGATTTTTTTTCAATGAAAACGTCATACAATTTTTTATTTAAATGGTGTTCAATATTTTCTTTTAGAAAAAGATTTATTCAGTTAATTGTGTATGACAATGTTTATAATGATAGTTGTAATATGGTTTAAAAATTTACAATATTTTAATTTAATATTTTTTTTTTTTTTTAAGTATTTATTTAAGTAATAGAAAAAGCTATACACTATACAGTTAGAAATTACTAATTTAAGACTTCTTCCCAGTGAATAGTAATTTCGTATGATATTATAGGTTAAAATAATTTGTAGACATTAGCTAGTGAGCAGAACAGAAGGAAAGGTCAGAATAATGAATTATTTAAAAGGGTTTATAATATATTGATATAACTAATTTAAAGTTTTTATAATGTAGTATAATGTATTGTATAATATTATGTAAGTTCATATTATATTATTATTTATTGCGCAGTAAGAATTTAGTCAACAACCAAAAGTGCGATTCTGGTTGGATAATTATACTTTAGGAAAAGTTTATTAACTCATTCCATTAAATTAATTACCTACTCTTATTATGATACTTTTTTTTATATTTCATGAGTAAACCCACAAACATATTTTTTTCATGCGATAGTTGGTCATTTTTTTCAGATTTAAAGTTACTTTTTAAATTTTTTTACATACGTTATTTATTCCTTACGCTGATAGATAAAAAATGTTTATATGAAATAATAATATGTAATATCGTAGCTAATAAATTATAGGCAAAAGTGATTTTTTCTGTTTTAATAAATTGTTTTTTATGTTGTTTATATCATTTGTTTTAAATGATTTAAACAAAACCTTGTTTGATTAATTTGGGTCTTTAAAATATATTTTAAATACGAGTTTAAAACATGTTTAAATCATCTCAACCCTACTTTTTGGTAAAATGTTGAAATTAATTCTTGTCTAGTATTACAAAATATATCCATTTCTGCGAGTTTTCGCACTAAATCTTATCAATGTTGGAAACTATTTTTATAATTATTATTATATGAATATATATTTTCTAACACGACGTACATATAAAATCAAAGGAAAGCATAGATGAAACCATAGGACATTTATTATGTGTTTTAACTACAAAAATAGAAGTCGTTTATGCTTCATCAATAACTAGTGATCCTCAAGTTTAACACAATGGACAAGTTTTAAACATAAAATACATTTTTTATTTTTTTATATAGATTTAAAATTTTTTAAATTTGGGCCCTCTAGTCATATTTAGTTGCCCATCCCTGGTGTATACAAATCAATTTATAATTTTGGGTGCATACGTATTATTTTAAGCTGGAATATGTATTCAATTAGTTTAATATTTATTAAAAAAAAAAAAAAAAATGCGTAAGCATATTAATCGTTTTTTCTTCTTAAAATCACATAAAATTCAAACAAATTGAAAAAAATTAAGTATATTATATTTTTGTGTTATTTAAATATGTAATATATTCTGTGTATTGTTCTTATAGTTTAAAAATCTTTTTAACTATGTATTTACATGTTTCTCAATTGTATTTTGTATTAAAAATGAGTACAGGGAGTTGTATATTCTACCCATCTATAAACATTTTCTGTGTCTCCTTGAAAAGGCAACTATTAAAAATATTCGAGGAAAAAATATATCTTAAGAAAACAATTTCTGGAAAACAAATATATATATATATATATATAAATAACATGATAAGTCAACACAATATTGTTATACATTTTTATTTGAAGTATGAATTCTGATCAAATAAGTATTGGCGCAGAACTGTCATAAAATATTGCATGTATTTTGTTTATATTACGAATTTTAACTGCCGAGTATAGATCACTAAAGGCATTTGAGAATTTGTGACCTGAATCTTCCTATTGAAAACTAGAGCCATAAAAATATTTCGTTATATTTAATTACTATGTAAGTAATAGGTATATCATAATAATTATTATCATAAAGATATTGCACCTTTTTGCTGATAATGAAATTTATTATCAGATATAAAATATTATTAAAATTGAACACTTAATTATATTAAATATCATGTATCATTCCTTAAATGAATTTGTTTGCCTAATATTTTTCTGTCAGATGTTTAAACACTATTTAACTTTTCCTCTTGAATATAATTTTTTTATTTTTGGTATATTATAACATAAGAATATTTTTCATAGGACACTTGAACTAAACGATTTTAAAACTATCATACAAAATTTATAAATTGACTGAAATTCACATTAAATGTGTTGTAACACCTCCGAAATGACACTTCTTAATATTCTTGTGTAATGTCATATACTAAACAGTATACGCCCTCTACGAATCAGTCTTTGAAACACATCGTGTCATCGTGTATATTATTCGTTCGCGACGCTTTCGGGTTGACACAATTTTCGTTCATAGATAGCGTTATATAACTGAATGAGATATTTACGTCTACTGTTCGAATTAATTATATATCGTCGACTTATTTCCAAAACTAATGACAAAAAGGTATTTTGTTCAGAAAACTACTTTTAAGATTTTTAAAAAGTCAATTTTTTGTTTCATTCCTATAGAATCTTACTTAGATACTTACTTTTATTTTTTTCCAATAAAATCTGTTTATAAAACTGTATTTATATATGTAGGATTTTTCTCAACATTTTGAATGAAGATAATTTTTCTATTGTTAAAGTGTTGTATATATTGTAAATTTACCGTTAATGAGTTTGCTGAGTAGAAAAATTATCATAGTTATCTGTGTGTTGGCTGGAAAAAAATTTTATTGGTTTAATAATAATTATTTTTCTCATAGAACATACTATAAGTATCATGATAAAACTATGAACTTATTTATATTAAAACCACTAAATTTACAAGATTACCAAAATTTGGTTAAGTATGAATTAAATTTTATTATTATCATAATAAATAATTTCTGTGTAAATCATGAAAAATGAAACAAATTTAATTATTAGTAAGTATTTTTTATACAAATATTGTCATAATATTTTTATTTTTATTATAATAATAATTCAACAACTTTTTAAAACTAAATTGAAAATGAAAATTATCACTTTTAAAATAAAATAAAATTAACCAATGTCAAAATGGTTTTAATTACTAAAAATAGTTAACGAAAACAAAATAACAAAAATACCATTCAGTAAGTACATACGTAATTTATGAGTTTTGATATGCAGTGGCGTATTCAGAGGGGGGGTTATGGGGTTGTAACCCCCTCCGAAAATTCAGCGTCGAAAAATACTTATCAATAAAACATTATCAATCTTCTTGGGTGTAAATAAACTAGAAATATTTTTTATAATATTTGTCTGTACTTTCTCTGATTTTTTTTTCAATAAAACCCTTGTAAAATGGTTAATTCTTTATCCGTAAGAAATTTTATTGTACAAAAAAAAAAAAATGTAATAAAATTTTCTACTTAGACATCAAGTTTGAAAATAATCGGCCGAACCAAAACCAATATTTTTATGCTCGTTAAAGTGTGTAATTTTAAGTAAAACTAACGAATTTCGTAAAAATTTCTTAATTCAAACAGTTATAGAGAAAAAAGTTGACTTATTATTTTCGAGATTTTTTCAGCTCAACTAGACATATATATCAGTGAGAATGTATTAAATTTTTAAGTCTTAATATTAAAAATCAAATATTTTTTCACATAAAAACTAATAAAAAAAGAAAAATTTCCAAATTTTTTTTAAATGCTGTAGGTACTTAACTAAAAATTAATCAATTTTTTTTGAAATTTTATGAAATGTTTTCGTCACCATTTTTAGTAATTGGTGAATTTTTCAAGTTTCTAACTGCATTATATTCGAAGTTTTGGTAAAAAGCATTTTTTAATTTTAAGGAAATTCTGGTAATTCTATATTTTACTTTTTTGTCAATTTTTCGCAGATTTTCCTCGTTTTTGGAAAAAGTATTGAGAAATTAAAAAAATTACTTCCTTAAAGTATTATTTGGGTGTGATTCCTGATTCATAGAGATACCGATCAAAACTTTTGGACAAGTATTTCTGTACGAAAGAGTGTTTTCAAAAAGATAAAAAAAAAAACATCATTTCACAATCATAAGCTTCTTTACTCCGATCAGAATCTAAAAGATAAATATTTACATGCTATAACATATTGAAAAAAAGTAATAAAATGTATAATTACTATAAAACCATCAAAAATGCTATACAATTCAATTCGTTAATTTTTTTTTCAACCCCCTCCGAAAAAAAATTCTAGATATGCCACTGTAATGATATGTATAAAAATATAACAATAAAAATCTTAGTCCATCATCTCCTTCCTTTAAATAAGATTCTCCTGTTTCTGGAGCTTTATCTTTTTTAAGCGGAAGTACTTGGCACACATTCAAAGAAAATGCGAAATTTATCTGGTATAACATTATTTTCATACAGTTGAAGTAAATCTTTTTTCATTTACTGCCTATAGCTATTGGTTGTAAATATAAGTAGTGAAACTCTAAATTATCAATATTGGTTGATGCAATTCTACTACTATGTGTTCTTCTATTTTTAATATATGAACAATACACCAGCATACCGATAATAAATTTTGGTTATCAATATTATGAAATTGAAGAATAGATGAGATTAATACAGAAAGATAAGATTTATATGGAAAAATGTATCTTTATTCATATAATTTTTAGATTCTGAACGAAGTGAAGAAGCTTATGAATTTACAATGATGTTTATTTTTTTTTATTTTTTTTTCTCTTTCTGTGAACACTTTTTCGTATAGAAATACTTGTCCGAAAGTTTCGATCAGTATCTCTATAGAACCGGAATCACACCCAGATGGTACT
>JAIPRM010011892.1:0-12531 GCA_025469315.1 Stegophylla sp. TES_Ste_2020 | reverse complement strand
AAATGAATAAGTACAATAAAAACGTCACTAAATATCTAATTATATTATACAAGTACTTACCTAAAATTCTAATGATTTTAAAGTTTAAAGAAAAATTACCCGGCAAATATTTTTTTTTTTTTTATGGCCCGCGGTAAAAAAAGTTTGGCCACCACTGTCCTACACTATTAAATATCCCTGATGTTATGAAATAAGAATATAAATACATAAATAAACATTAATTTGAGACATGTTTAACTATAATTATAATAAGAATTCTCAATAATAATTATCTAACAAATTGTCCAAAGTTTTCTCCTTGATGTTCCAAACATTATTCCATACATCTCAAAAATTCATTTGATATTGCTATTTTTATCTCACCTTTACTCAAATTATTACAAATCACTTGTATTTTGTTTTTTAAATTTTGAACAGTAATCAGTGGATCTGCGTATTCAATAGTTTTTAAAATATATCCCCATAAAAAGAAGTCCATATATAAAATTATTTCGCTGTTACCAAGTTTACCTAAATACTGTACTCTTACTTCACTTTGACATCTCACTAAGTAGGCAATAGCTTTAGGCATTAGACATTTAGTTTAGGTAGGTGACTGTTTCTGAAGGTAACGGTTCGAGACCATACTACGAGTATATCATAGGAAAATTTGCTCTTCTTTTCGGTTTTTCGTTATAAATAATTTGTTTTAACTCTAAACCATCGTTTTAAGCGCCAAGTATATTCGAGAGTTAAATTAACACTCAATTACCTATTGCAGACAATATCTCAATTTGACTGTTCATAAAGAGTTATTTATAAAACATGTTGTTTAAGTAATCAAATCGGATATTAATATAACCTCCTATAGCGCTTGATACATTAACGTCTTATTTTATTGGTTTTATTATTTTCAAAATTTTTAGGGGTTATAATAACACTGGTATGTAACTTAAAGTTAATGTCTAACATTGTATACATTTAAATTCACTGTGTATATTCGTAAATTCAAATTTAGACGTACTCTAATTTTGTAAACTTTGTAATAAAAAAAAAACTTGTTATATGAAAATTGTTTAAAAAATATATAATTTATCAGAATCTGCAGGAAAAAATTTGGGGTCGCCCATTAAAAAAAAGTAAATTATTCTGCGCACGCACGCACCGAAAGAGTTAAAATGTCAAAATTTTCTCAAAATACGTATTTTAGTACTCCCTTTTACCTTCCAAAAACCCTATTCCGATCCAAGGTCATTCAGCTGAAATATTCAGTGGTAAATCTTAGCGTGAACAGTGAACACACTGTATATTCGCCCTGTATACACAGGGTGTGAAATACAATCTATACGTGTATACGTGCAAGGAGACGCGCGCGTTAGGTTTTTCCCGCCCCTTCGCCATACAATATCCGAGCCACGTGTATATAAATCATTTCGCCGCGTGACAGAATATACGTGAATTATCGTCCGGGCAAAGCGGGTCACTCAGCCGGATAAAAAAAGGAAACAGAGAGAAAAAAAATACCGAGGCCCGACGCAACCCCCCACCCCCTCCGCGTTGTTTTCGACACGAAAATATTATGCGACGACGGGTATAGTGTTTATTTCTTAAGAGTTATAATATTATTATTATTATTATTATTATTATTATAAAATTACTCTGTTGACTATAAATAAACAATTTCGAAATGGCGTAAAACGTAGAGTCGTGTACAGCCTCACTGTGTAAAAATACGTTCACATATATATATATATATAGGTAATTCTTGCGCGTTGGCTTACGTGATCCGAATAACTCCATTTGTAATAATATAATAAAAATAATAATAATAATAACAACAACAACAATAATAACATCCGTTATCCAGAGAGTATTGCGGAGCGTGAGAGACCGTTACGCACCTCGTGAGTGTATATAGTCCTCCGTTCAACAGTGTGCACCTAGGAGGTAATAACAATCGTCATCAAGAAATTAAAAAAAAAAAAAAAAAAAAAAGGATAACAAAAAACTCGAATTCGTATAAGCACTATGTATATATGTGTATATACGCTCGTGCACACGCCAAAAGCAAAAAGCATTTCCAATGAATTTAATTCAATCGGACTTCAATCGTTTTTTATTTGTATCGGTTAAATCGATGACTAGGTAAAAAAAAACAAAACAAACAACACGGAAGCTAAAACTTTATGTTTGAAAATGTCATTATTTGTTCGCTTCTTTATTCTTTCATTAACGTAATAAAATAAATGCCACTCTAACACGGGAAAAAAAACAAATTAAATTATATCTCTCTCTCCAGCAACGTAAACTCTTATATATAAGCACTATTTTTACTTTCAAGTCACTTTTATGTGTTTTACTTTTTAATATGTAATAAAAGTAACTTGTGAAATTTTCCATATTTTTTAAGGGCCTGAGGCCCGAAAACGAGCCTTCAAAATGCCTAAAATAGGCCCTTTTAGCCTTATTTACAATTTACTACACTTGGAAGCCATAAAAACCGATTTTAATTCTTCACCCCTCATTTTTTTGTTTTGATACCAAGATTTCATAAAAAACTTCAAAGAGCCAAGTTTTAGGGCTTATTTTTGGAGACTGCGATAGATTTCGACGGATATTTCAAAGTTTGATGATTTTCAAATGGTTTCCAAAATTGAAGTATTCAACAAAAATACTAAGTACAGGTCTTTTTTGATAGGATTTTTATATCTTTCAAGTGATTCCGAACTAATAACCGCTAGGCAAAGTGCATATTTCTTTTCAGCAGATAAAAGTAATGAGATGTTGTATCGATAAGAAGTGTCGGTATTATTACATATTGTAAAAGTATTATGTGTTAGTCTGAGTCAAATGCGAGTATACATGTAGCTACATGTGACTATTATTGTAATTTATGAACTGGAGACGAATTTTATGAGCTGCTTGAAGCAATTATCGAATTTACAGTATGCATAACAAATCTTCTTCATTTAGATGAGATTCCGCTTAAAAAAGAAATGGCATTGCGATCAACTGCGACTGATGAGTCAACAGGAAGTGGACAGGGATTTATTAATTGCTTATGTACAACAAAATGCAAAAATAAAAAATTTATTTGCTTAAAAATAATGTTTTACGTAACTCAAAATGTCATTCAATGATCTCTTGAATGGAGTAAAGCAAAGCTTAATTCCATAACTACTATCCCCATAAACAGCAGTGATCCGTAAATGATATAAAATTATCTTAATTAAACTATAATTTTAATTCTTTGTCAAAATTAATTTTCTTAGTCCAACCTAATTGGTCTTTTGACGAACTTTGACCATACTAATTTACTCTGAAATCAGGTTGGGAAGTTGACTTTAATACACTACTACCATAAATTAAATATATTATAGTACGACTGAGATTAAATAGTGTTTAAAGATTGATTAAAATGTTTTCAAAATTTAAGTCAAATACTATAATAATTTCTAAGTGGTAAATTACAAATTAGTAACCATTAATAATCGCAAATTCTGTTGTTTCTATTGTATATTTTTAGCGCGTATTTATGCAGTTTTAAGTGATTTAAAGTTCCAATCCTATTAATAATTTTTAAATTCCGAATTTTCCATGTTTTCCTTAGATCTCCGAGAAGAAAACTGTTTTCCAGTAACTCTGTCCGGGAAATTTTCCAGCATTTCAATTTCTATGAGGAAAATCGTTCGTCCAGAAACCCGTTTTTACATTGAGTATCTATTACAATATTAGCAATCGTTTACTGCTGTTGTAAGTACGAAATAGCATAATTTTTTATTCAAAACCCGAAAACGCATTTCGAGCCAAAACCCGAAGGCGTTTAATTACTTTTACGGATGTATAAAAAAAAAAAAATGTACGATATTATTTATGACTACGCGTGTACGTGTGCAAAACGCGGAGTGTTGTATAAAATCGGGGTTTCTGTTGGAGGTGCTAAAAAACGCGAAAAAAAAAACTCGCAACGGATAGCGCGCGAAAAGGTCGTATGGGAATGACGGTGTGGCGCAGTCGAATGAACGCGATAGAAGCAAAAGGGACGTATATATATATACACACACACACATAGAGATCGAGGGATGGTGGGAGCGGTGGAGTGGGGTGTGGTGGAAAAAAAAAGTTAATTCCGAACGGTCAGATTGTTACGGCGTGAGAGCGTGTAACGGTGGCTCGTTCTGAATATTAAATCCACTCCGGGGAAACATTAACCCGGACGTAGAACGGAATCAATTTATATCGCGATGACCGCCATGCCGATTTAATCTTTAATCGCGCGCGTTATCGCCGCGTAAATACGTAAAACCACCGGCCATCATCGTCGTTGTGTGCTCTGCAGTGGATGTTTCGCGCGAAAACGGGGGTCACGCACACGTGCGATTCCGAAAGGCCTTAACTTAATTTAATCTTGTAAAACGTTCGACTTTTAGTGCCCCACAATAAAACTCCGGACACATTGTTATTATCGTGCAATTGTGATATATATAAATAAATGTGTATCGAGTGTGAGAGTAATTTTGCAGAAGCAGAACGATGTGCGATATCGTGCAGTGCAGAAACCACCTCACGATTTGTAAAAAAACGTTGCCATCGGACGTTTTGTTCGCAGTTAATACAAGCTTCGATGGAAATTGAATTCCAGACGAAGATAGGTACGACTCGAATAATGTATACGACAGTCGACGATATTACACGCGTAAACTAAAAAAAAAAATTTTAATTAAAATACCTATATTAGAATGAAATTACGTCATTTTGGAAACATTTCTTTTCTTTTTTTTTTTTTTTAATTTATTCCATTAGAAAATTTGAATTTCTCAATATTATGAGCTAAAAACTAAATATCGATGGTCTTGATTCAGATACCAATTCTTAATTCTTTCATAAATTTCAAATTAGAATAAAATCATTGGTATTTTAGAGAAAACACTGTAGTAGATACCTACTAGACCGTGGTGCTCGGGTAAAACACTGTAAATACGAAAGAAAAATAATTGACTAAAACAAAAAAAAAAAAATCCACGTATCTACGTGAATTAATATAAATACATTTTTTTAATAAAATATATTAATTAAATAAAATTGGACATAAAATTATTTAATAATAATAATTGAACTGTAAAATTATAATGTTTTATTTATTTCTTCAATAAAATGATTGTAAGCGGAGCTTCAGCTTACATATAAGATAATTACTTAAAAATTATGAAGCTTATTAATTATTAATATTACAAAAAAAGTTATTAACTGAGAATAAGAAAAATAATTGTTTCATGAGAAAAGTTAAAAATAATTTTAAAAAAATCATATATTAAAATAATATAATTTTCTATCATCAAAATAATTTTCATATTATTTTCTAACTTTCTAATTTTCAAAATGTTTGGATTAAAAAAAAAGTTTAAATGACATTTTTGTCGAATTTTTTCCTAGGTTTGGAAAACTATTGAGAATTTCGAAAAATTACCATCTATATTCTAGAGGCAAACTCTAATTAAATACATTAATGATCGAAAATTTTAGACAAGTATATCTACTCGAAAACGTGTACTAGGGACTGGAATCTTTACGGTTTCGGTTTCAGGTTCTTAAAAATATAACATTTCGTTTCCGGTTAGTAACGGATTTAACTGACTCCAACTTATATCTATATAACTTATAGCATAATTTTTTTAATTTATATATTAACATGAAAACTCACATCTGTTTCTCAAACATTCACGCAAATTCAATAATAACAAACAAATGTCATTCGAAACTGCTCAATAAACAATGAAGTGATTTTAACTCGAACAGCAATTTCATCCACCAAGATGATGATATTTCTGTAAAAGAGCGAAATAAAAACGTCCGATTCTTTCAGTTTTTGGCCGAAATTCAAATATCATAATGCTGATATTATGAATGTATAGAGACGTATTATATAATATGTTGTGTTCTGCAAAGATATTCGCAAATGGGTTTCGCAGTCAGTGAATCGAATACAACAACGCACTACTATTTCCGGCTACCATATAGTCGAACAAATTTTGCGGTTATAACAACGATAATCCTTGTTAAAATGTAGTATAATTTTAATTCATTTTAAAAACTATAAACGTTATTAAATTGCATTAAATATATTGACTAGGATTCGGTAGTGATATTGCATTATACTTTTTATAAAATCACATTATTCACAATAAAACTAAAAATTTCGCTTAAAAATTACAATAAAACATTTTTTACTATAAATAGTAAAAGAAGTTGTTAAAAACTATATTATCAAAACAATTGTGTAGATCAGTTTCCCAAACTTTTTTTACTTAACGACTATTTTGATTTCCAAAAATCTCACACCATACACAAATTAATTTTTTTAAAACTTATAACTTATTTTTGGTTATCATGGTTATAATATATAAATTACCTAACAATTTGTTTTAAAACGAATAAAAATTTTACAAAAAAAAAATGTATATAGCATTACTAGACAATGTTTATTCATAAATTAAAATGTGTTTTATTAAATATATAATTAGACTGACTTTGTTTTATCGTGGCATATTATACCGTGCTTTTTACATATTTATAATCTGCATATTGTACATTTTCCTATACCTACAACACAATTCTATAGAGTCAGCCCGATTATTAGTGAAAACTGATGATCTTTTTTTGTGATTATTAATGTAGAAAGGAATATAATTGAAATCCCCCCCTCTTAGCGTTCCTTTTAGTAAAACTCACCACTCAATATTTAAAATGCTCAGTAGATGGCGGTAGCGCACGCGTTGGGAACCACTGATGTAGATGATTTATTGAATTTATTTCCAGAAATTTAAAAATTTAATTTTTAAAATCAACTTAATTATAACCTTGGTGCTAATTTTATTATAATTCAAAAACTTTTTATGAAAAAATTATTATTTTTTCATGAAAATATTGCACAGTACAATAAATAAGTTCTTCGAAATTTGTATTTGTAAAAATCTCCAAGGCCGTCCCGAGATGGGTGTGTGAGTAGGGTAGGAGGGGTGACACCCATTTGTTATAAGACTTGTCAATATATCAAACTCTTGGTATTTAAATAAAATGGTATACATAAATCATTTTTTTTTTTTCATAATATATGAAATATATGAAGTCTATATTATAGAAATGTTATACTACTCTTACAATACTTAATACTTAGACAAAGTCTAGATATTTGGAATTGAATAAAAATGTATTGAGCGTAATATAATAATTTAGGCAATAATAATATATTGAGCGTAGTTTAAATGAATAATTACATAAGCTTTCAAAAAAAAAAAAATCGAAAAAAAGCCAAACATACTTCGCGCCACGGATATTTTTCGCACCTCAGGTTAGCATCGTTCACCTCGGATATCCCTTTTCTACACACTCACTAAGAGTATCTGACCCGAAGAGTGAAGAATATCCGTGGTGCGAAGTATGTCTGACTTTTTTGTCTAATCTTTACTTTACTTCACTTTATTTTACTTTATTATTTTTTTTTTTTATCTAATAAATAAAGAAAAGAAAAATATACTACATTACACATATTTTAGAAAAGTAATTTTTCAAATTTCTCAATACTTTTTTCAAAAACCAGAAAAATCTGTCGAAAAATTGCCAAAATATGTAAAAAATGGTATCACAGGAATTTTTATAAAATTGAAATTCTTTTTTTAGTATAACTTGAAATGTAATGAAGCTAAAAACTTAAAACTTTCATCAGCTACTAAAAATGGTCACGCGGATACTTCATAAAAATTTCAAAAACGTTTGATAAATTTTGAGTTAAGTATTATGTTTTGAAAATATTTGAAATTTCTCGTTTTTTGTAATTTTTTATTTCATAAAATTTTTAATTCTTGATATTAAGACTTGAAAGTTTGATATCATCTTACTCACATATATGTCTAATTGACATAAAAAAAATCTCAAAAATCGTGTTTTTTTCTCTATAACCATTTGAAGTTAGTATTTCGACGGAATTTATTAGTTTTATCTAAAATTACATACAAAAGAAAATCGGTTCAACCGATCTTTATGAAACTTGGTATTTAAGTGGCGAATTTCATAGCGAAAATTTTGGTACAATAAAATTTTTACAAATGAATAATTAAACATTTTATATAGCTCTTATTGAAAAAAAAATCTGAGAAACTACGGAAAAATATTAATGTTCATTTCTTCGAATGAATAAAATTCAAATTAATCAATTTTTAAAACTTAGTACTTTCGAGTGTTAGGCATATGTTAAGTACATACAATTTTATCATGTATTGGTACGAATATGGTAGTCTAGTGAAACAATCACAGTCACTTAGAGCGAATGATTTGGGTTCGAAACCCTGGATATTTTCATTTTAATTAAATTAAAATTTTGAATAAATAAATCTAATATGAATTTAAATATAATGAATCTAATGTTTATTGAATGTTATATTAATAATTATGAATAGTCAGTATTATATTATAGTAATAATAAAATAACTATAACTTATAAGTAAAATTTTTAATTTATTTCAACTATTTTTGGTGATGGTTGGGGGGTGCACGAAAAACAACTTAATCTGGCTCTGTACCCCGTGGTGACTAACGAAGGCTTGAAATGTCCAATGAATTGTATCATTGAAAAGTAGGAACTTGTATCGTTGAAATTAAATATCAGATATTATTTAATCCTCTTTTCGGTAGAGAAGAAACACATTCAGCAGTGATCGGCAAAATTACATGGTATGTATACACAGCAGCATATACTTAGTGTACAATTTTGGAAATATCGATTTCTATTAAAATTGCATATTTCTTGTATTATTTTCTATAGACATTTGATATGTCTTATACTTATACCCATAAATTCACCTCTATCGGACTCTCCTAAATGTGGCCCTAATTTGATTAAGTTTCGAACGACGAAACAGAACCACGGCGCACATTCTATTCCGGTGAAGTTTCGCGAAACTCTGGCACGGAGCACTTAGCCCCCGAAGTCGAACCGGAGACCCGACCGAAGACCATGAAAATAATAAATGGAAATTTTAATTGGAATTCGGTAAGTTTTTCTCGGAGTAAATCAAAGCGATCTCCGTGGACGTTGTGCAAAATTAACAATCGCATAATTCTTTGTCTATACGTATATAGGTGGGTGGTGGGTGCGAGCCCCGAGATAAATTCAAACAAATTATTAAAACTTTAAAAAAAAAAGTTATCAGATTAAGCGCAGATAACTTATTATTCTATGTACCAAACCAAAATACGGCAAAAGCTAATTACGAAAACTGAGGCAAAAGCTTTAAAATTCAAATTACATTTGTTTCGGACGCGCGTGATACTCGTTTCTTTGCACAGACCGCGTTTAATTGTTTACAACGTGTACATATAACTTCGAATGTATCCCCGTCACACACCCACACACTTATTCTTTATTAACACAAGGAAGATTCGAAAACTTATTTGTAAATAGTAATTACACATTGTCTTCGTATAACTGTTATAAAAAATATCGCTGTTCGCATCTTAATTAAAAAAACGAAAATATATTTAAAGCAAATATGTCAAATACAATAGTTCCTACTATTGCACTTACTATAGTTACTAGACACCAGTGGTGTAGCCAGAGGGTGGCTAAGCGGTCTACTCAGCCCCTTCCGAAATATTAGGAAATTTTTAATTATTTCCTAATCAATTATAAATAGTATAAAATACGAGATATGGCAAGTAGTTGTTGGAAAAAGTAATACGTAAGTGATAAGATCAGAAGAGATATACATTTTTTTTTATGAAGACTCAATTGAAAATTATTTATAAATTATAATAATATAGTTGTATTAGTGTATTATTATATTATTATTCATCGACTAATTGTCATTTTATTATTTATACTAATTATTCTGTGTTGTTTTCTACAACGGGACGAATACAGTTGTCATGAACGGGAGTCGGGAGGGGAAATTTTAAATAAAAAAGCAAAATAAAAAAAAAAGTATAAAATATGATATAAAATAAACTTTTAGGTTTTGGTAATAATTCACATTTAGAGCCAGGTTGACAAATTATGTAAGGTAATAAGTAAACTCATTTATTGTTTCTTTTAGTGTGTGGAGATATTTAAAATATAGCAATAAAAATTCCGTTTATATATTATAAATAATATCTGTAACTTGAGAGAGAATGTTATTAAATTTCTTAAAACCTTAATAAAAAAGTGATTAAAGGTGGTTCAATTTCTTATCTATTTTACGAATTGCAATTTTCTAAAATTATTTTGGTATCATAATCATGTTTTTAAAATAATTTTGAAATCTTAATTAATTTAGATCTTTAGTATATAGTTGACAACTGTTTGAAAATAAAATCTAAATTATTGATAAAAAGACGAATTTTCATTTCTTTAATCTGACATTAATCATTGCAAGTTTAAATACATAATATTAAATTAACTGTGTTCAATTTTGTTTTAATTGAAATTGTAGAGTGATTCTTTTATTCACAAATAAATCCACGTTTTGTTTCAATAAATATTATATTGTTGAAATGTAAAAATAGAGCTTAATTATTTGTTATTATACCCTACCGAATAAATTTGTATTAAAATCTATTTACATGAAGGTTTTTTTTGGAAGAGTCAAATCTATTGCACTTCCCAAAAAAAATTAAAGAAAAACTATGATAAATTTATTATTTGTCGAAAACGCGCGAAGGAAATAGAGGAAATAAATAAGATGCCTCACAATTTGATTTCCATCGTGATCCCAAAAATTCTAGCTCAGGCCCTGCGTGTTGCGTCGTGTTTCAAAAACGGTTCAAGGCATATTTTTCATGACCGTCCGGAAAACGTGAACATAATATTATATGAATAAACACAAAAAATGTCTATGTAACACGCACACGCGCGCGCATACTATACGCGTATCGCGATGAGCGTCTTTTTTATTTATTTCGAATTTAATATTAAACAATTTCCAGACGCACGGAACGCTGAACCCGAACACCAAGTTTTCTTAGGGGTTCATTACGAGATGTTGCAGCGTACAACTCAAAAGGACGTACAAACATTACGAGATTAACTTTCCGGGCGAAACGGCTGCAGTGGAGGCTGTGGCGTACGGGGATCGGTGGTGGCGAGGTGGAGTGGGGCTGGTGGTGTATAAGACGTATTTCTATTTGCTTGTTTTCCGAGTATGATTTACAACGTAAAGTTCTCGTAATGCAATTTTTCTATGATATACAACGGGAGTAACGCGCGATCCAATCGTATAACGAGATAATCAAACTTTCAACGTTCCCGCCGTCGAATCGGCCGTCGTATATCCCGGCGACCCGGTTCAGAACACATATTTCACGAGTCGCGACGATTTCTGGAATTAGAATTATCGTCACGACACAACATATGGCCAGGGGGTGGGGCGGAGGGAGAGCATTTTCGAATTGCCGTTTCGTTCCGGATAGCGCATAATGTATTATTATCATTATTATTATTATTCTAATAACATAAACGAAGACGAATGTAACGAGCGAATTATCAAATTTCACGTAATTCCAACTGAAACACGTCGCTGATTATACGAAACTTGTGACAAGCGAAGTTTATCGCCGAGTGGTACCCCTGCGTTATGTAAACTTCATCCTACATATTATTATACTGGCGCGCGCGCACACACACACGCATAACATCGCACGGACCTAGGACTAGGACACTACCGTGACCGTTTTGACGTGGTAATTAAATATTCTCAAAGTTGAAATTAAAGTCGAAAATTGCAAAAAACTTGTCATATTGTATCATCATTATAAAAATTAACTTGATAATTATAGTCAAAAACATTAAAATTTAAAAAGTAAAGTCACTTTATAAATGCCTTTTACATGAGAAGGTGCATAATGATTTTTAAACAAGTAAAAGATTCTAAATCACTAATGATAAACGCATAGGTACTGGTTAAGATGAAAACTTATGATTATCATCGGCACACTGGGTGTCGACGAACTGGGAAATCATCAAACAGTCGACAAACTATTAATTTTAAAATTTTAAAATATGACACAAAATATTAAAATGCATAATATTGCGAATCAAACAGTTTTCTTTTAGAGTTCATCCTAAATTGCTTATAATCTTATTTTGTTTTTAAATTCTGAACGAAGTGAAGAAGCTTATGATTTTACAATGACGTTTATTTTTTTTATTTTTTTTTTCTCTTTCTGTAAACACTTTTTCGTATAGAAATACTTGTCCGAAAGTTTCGATCAGTATCTCTATAGAACCGGAATCACACCCAGATGGTACTTTAAAGAGGCCATTTTTCCAATTTCTCAACACTTTTTCCAAGCGCGATGAAAATATGTCGAAAAATTAACGAAAAACGGCAAAATATGCAGTTACCGGCATTTTCGTAAAATTGAAAATTTATTTTTACCATGACTTCTACAATAATGGAGCTAGAAACTTGAAACTTTCACCAACTACTAAAAACGGTGAAAAAACATTTTCTAACAATATCAAAATGATTTGATCAATTTTGAGTTAAGTACGGCATTTTGAAAATTTCGGAAATATCT
>JAIPRM010011891.1:0-12532 GCA_025469315.1 Stegophylla sp. TES_Ste_2020 | reverse complement strand
ACTTTTGGACAAGTATTTCTATACGAAAAAGTGTTAACAGAAAAAAAAAAAATAAAAAAAAAAAATAAACATCATTGTAAAAACACTAGCTTCTTCACTTTGTTCAGAATCTAAAATGTATGCTTTATTTCTTTAAAATCGTATTTATTGTATTTAATATTATATTGTAATTCTATAATAATTATTTATTATTATACTTAAGTGTAAAAAATGTATTTAACGGTCGCTAAAATTTAGATACCAAATTTTGTGGTCGACACAGTAAAAAAGTTGAGAAACACTGATCTAAACGTCAACTACCACATTATAATAGTCACGAGATTAAAAAAAATACGATAACAAACATCGATATCTAAGTCTTAGATTTTTTTTTATTTTGTACATTCGATAACTCATAATTTTGCTCGTGTCGAATATAATTAGTTACGTATAGAATTGTCAACACAAAAAGGAAGCAAACTCCTTTTGCTGAATATAGCAGAAATAATCGTGCGAAATCAAGAGGTCTGTTTTTCATTCGCGTTATCTATAATATGCCATTATGTAAATCCCCCGCACGTGGAGTACTCTGACAATGACCGGTCATAGAAATGAAAATATCAAAAACACATTTTTTTTTTTTTTTATTAGTTTGAAATAATTTAATAATCTGCACGCGAGTCACGATTTAAAAAGAAAATATATCACAATATAATATTATGTAGGTATAGAATGTGTCACTTTGTCGTTGTCGGTTTTTTGTTCGGGGAAGTGTCGAAAAATGTATTTAGGTTAGGTTTCGGGCAAGGGGTGGTTTTAGTCGGGCGGCGAGTTTCGATAGAACATCTCGAATTTCCGAGTACAGATTAGGGACGGAATTAGTGGTATAATACGGAACAAGTATGATTTTGCTACCCGGATAATTATTGTGATTTATGTATAAAAGATGTAGAAACAGACACAAATACTTTAAGTAATTAAAGAATTTTACGCGTCACCGACGATCATAAAAGTAGGCCATTTTTTTTTATTAATCATTTATTTATTACCTAAAATTAAAATATATATTTTTAATCTCTACTTTTATTCAAAAAAACGATAACAGTTCATTTGTTTCTTGAGACTTTTTTTTCTTTCTTTTAGAACAATTTGCTACCCCAATACTTTCTTTTCCAAACGCACCCACTGACTCGATATTAAAACGATATTAATAATAACTCGTATAATAATAATAATTATCAAAACCAATTGCTTCATAACGATCGGTATAATTATTGCAATAGCATTGGGATGGGAAATCAATTTTATTCCAACTCCGAACACAACATTTTAGGTACAACAGGTATAGATGCTTAATTTAATACATTATAATACCGCAATTATTGAATACGAAACGTGCTAACTATGACTTTTGACCCGAGCCCTGTGTATATAGTTTGATAATAATTATTATTCGATTGCGCACGCAATCAAAACGCAGACACCAGCTGCAGCTCGGTGGATCAACATTTTCACATTTAACACCACATTTTTGCTGGCGGCGTGATGCGCGCGCGCGGTTTCTTTAAAAAAGCTATTAAAACGTGTATAGTATAATATATTTTTGCTCCCAAACACGCCGTATACGTACACATATATACGATTTACAGGTCGAGAAAGAGCTTTTATTTTTTTTCAATTATGATAAACGTCAATTGTGCGCGGAACGTCTCAGTCGGCGGCGGTGCGCGCGCGCAGTCTAATTATTTATTACAAAACTGGTTCTTCTTCTTTTCAAATGTTACGGTAATGGATAAAAGTGCGCGTCCCGTACACATTCACTAATATCATATGTACATATATATATAATAATAATAATATTAAAAAAACCACCGGACAACAGGTCGCTGTTATTATATATATATATTATATATCACAGTCATACATAATATTATACACGAGCTTCGGTCGTACCATCTCTCTAGTCATATTATTATTATTATTATTGTATATTATACACTTACAGGTTCAATACAAAAACGCGCGTGTAAGTGTCGTGTGTGTGTGTGTGTGTGTGTATCACGACACGTGATGTACACAATAATATGCACGTTACGATGTAAATATTGAAATATAATAATAATAATAATATTATTATAAACATATTTCGCATTTTTTGCCAATCAGAGACCGGCTTGTCTTAGTCGTCCGAGAGCTACGGTTTTTTTTCAAAAATTAAAAATACACACACACACACACACACACGTATTGTAAAGTTGTCGTGTACAGGAATAATAATAATAATAATATTATAATATACAGCTGCTGCTGCTGCGGCGATCGAGGAAGAGACGAGATTAAGTATAATCACGAACAACCGTTAAAAAAAAAAAAAAAAAAAAAACTGGTTTGCCTCTCCTCCGGTCATCGCTTACACAGGTACACATCGCGTATGTTACACTAGTATTATTATAAGCCGAGATCCGATGGTTTGCGTCTTTATTGTTTTCTATTTTACTCGTGCACATGAATGTATATATATATAATATATACAAATATGTGTTTGTAATAATGTGCACACGAAAACAAAACGGATACGGGTTTAAGTGTAAAACCGTGTAATCTGTTGATACCGGCGATGACCCCGCGAACGAGAAGGGGGATGACATCGCTTGTGCAGCTTCTTAATGCGTTCCGATCGGTTTGCGTAGGTACACTAGTGTGTGCACGACCCACTGTTGTGTTTTATTTATTTGAGAAAAAATAAAAAATAAAATAAAAAACACCGGACGTTTCGGTTTGTCGACAATTAATCGATTAGGCCGTATAATAATGAATTTTGTTTTACACGAGAAGCGCGCAGAGTATATAATATTATATATATATACCCACGGTCGGTCCGTCGAGGAGTCGAACGATATCGTTTACGGAAACATTAATTATGTAGTGTGTGTGTGTTTATAGCATAAAAAATTCAATCGTCTTTGGAACCAAACAAAAAGTGAAAGGCGCACAATCGTCGCGATAACAAATACACATTTTTAAACGGTTTGACGATAACAATAATAATAAAATTGCGGTTTTGAATGTCATTGAAGACTGGAAGTCCAACTGAATACTCGTTACATTCGTGTAGAACAGTGGTTCTCAACCTTTTTTGATTTATGTCACCTTTGACCGAGATATTTCTTCACCACGTCACCCTATACAATTAAACTTGGATATATATGTTCTGAAAAGTCATAAGATATATGCCTTTATGCACCAAACATTTTTAAATATGCCTTAATAAAATGTTTTCTCCTTCTAAAATATTAAAAATCACATTTTTTTTTTTTTTTAAATGAATTACTAAAATAACCAGAAAACCACAAATAAGACCTTAACATCGTAAAATATGCTCTAAAAACTAAACATTTCTAAAATATGCAAAAATATTTTGTACACTAAACTATCATACAGAAAAAATATGCAAATTCATACATATCCGAGTCGCACAGTAATCAGTATTTGTGATCAAATGACGTACTCAAGATTTCTTAACGAGAGCAACAGAGCCGTGGCAAGATCACCTGAGGCGAGTTTAAATATTTGCGTCCCCGACTTGTAAATTTTAGATTCCGAACGAAGTGAAGAAGCTAGTGTTTTTACAATGATGTTTATTTATATATATATATTTTTCTGTATACAACTTTTCGTATGAAAATACTTGTCCAAAAGTTTCGATCAATAACTTTTTGAAACCGGATTTGCCTCTAGATTGTACTTTAAAGAGGTTATTTTTTGAATTTCTCAATTCTTCAATTTTTTGGAAAAAACTAGGTACCCAAAATTTGACAAAAACGACTCGGAATCCATCATTTTTTGATCCGAACTATATGAAAATTTAAACATAGATAGAAAATAATACAAGAAACATTTTGGCGCGAGAAAATTTTGAAAATGTGAAAAAAGAGTTTTTGACATTTTTTTTCCCCATTTATTCCCTCGTTCAGAATCGTTTTATTAAATAAATGATTAATCGTTTCTTTAAAATTCAATACACACCCGTCAAGAGAATCCCACCCGTCGTGCGGAGTGTGTCCGGTTTTTTAATAAACAAAATATTGATTTAAATTCAAATTTGTAAAAATGTAGGAATTGCTGCTACGAGATAAAAGGGGTTCTGCTAGTGTAACCCGTATCTATATAGGGCTTGTGTTATGTCATCCTTAATAATCGTCAATGCGGCGGCCGAACGTTCGGGGTCGGTGCTCTTAACATAATATAAAAATTCGTATATACGCGCCACGCATATACAATAATTCATAGGTCATTGGCGTATTAGTAGGGATTTTTTCCAAACAAGGGACGACGTCGGGGTGCGAATTTATTAAACTTTAATATAGTTGCAAATTTTAATGATATATATGTATGTAAATAAATCGGATTGACTGAAAGGAGGAAAAAAAGAGGATCACGCGCCGGTACTACACCAAGGGATATCGAATATTGTGTAAACGTGTGTAAATACGCACAGAAAATGGCGCACGCAGGGATTTTGCCGTGGGAGAGGTTAATATTTAAAAAAAAAATAATTTGCTTCTAGTGTCATTTTTTGATATTTACACTCCGTATTTTAAGGTAATGATCGTTTTCTTCCCGTGGTAAAATGTCAGGGAAGAGTGTTTCTATCCCCACCAAACCTCCCCCCCACCCCTACTGAGTAAGTTTCTATCAAATATACGGTCGTGTAACTAAAAGTCTGCAATATTTTCAAATTTCTACATTTTATGAAGGTGAATTCGTTTGTAAATAATTTTATTAAATCCGAGGAATACCATAGGACAGGGGTGGAAAATTCCAAAATAATTGTTTCTTAAGTTTTAGGATTATTATTTTGGATTTATCACTATAGCAATAAAATTTCAAATGATCGTTACGTAATATATAATATTGCGTAGCAGATTCTTAGGATATTATTTATTATTATTCTAAAATATTATAATATTATTATTATTCATTGGATTACATAGACGAATGAATAAGGATTAATTGATAAAATCGGACAAGTTAATGTATTTATTTTTTTTTTAATTCAGTTAAGTTAATTTAAAAAAAAAAATCTAACAAGTTAATAAGATGATTAATTTTTTTTAGTTAATTCAACCAAATCAAAAAAAAAAAAAAAAATGTATAGTTATTATTTTTTTCAAATTCCTATGATACTAGGTTTTAACAATAGTTTTTTTCCATCTTGTGCCTCAGTGTTGACAATTAGTATATAACATGCGTTCGAAATCAATGTGTAATCTAATGTTAATGCATTAGTGTACATCCTATAAAATTTTTTTTTATTTTTAGATTTTTAACTTAATGGAATTTTATTCAACAGTAACTAGTTATTTATTAAGTTAATACAATATTGATAAGTTAAGTTCGTAAAATATCAGCTTCAATAAGTAATTAAGTTCACTTAACTTTTAACTTTTAAACTAGTTTATGCTCAGTTTTGAGATTAAAAAGTCTCACATTTTCCGGCCCTGAGTTTGTTGTTATAAAGTTTAAAAAAAAAAAAAAAAACACGTCACTGATAAATGATTTTCCTTGCACTGCACTTACTAACATTAAGCTAATAATATTTTAGAATACAATCGCGCGCGTGTGCGTAAATTTATCAATAATAATAATAATAATAATAAGTTTCTAATTTTGATGTTTTCTTTATTTTCTTGCAGGTATGTATCAAATTCAGTTCAAAATCGAATTGGGTCAACCCGTGAACATGTTTTAAGGTTGTAACATATTTATTTTAGCAATTTTATTTAAAAATATTTTATAGTCATCCTTTTGGGAATTAAGAAAAACGTACTTCTAGGTAAAAAAAAAAAAAAAAAAATGATTTCGTTATTTCGATTAAAGACAGATAAAAATGTGTGGAAAATCTTTGGGTAACAAAAAAAAAAAAGAAAACGAAGAATTAAATTAATCGGTTTTAAAACCAAAAATATTTGAATTATATATATATATATATATAAACAATTAGTTTATATATAATAGCGTGTCAATTAAAATATATTTTCAATCCATAAAGAAAGTTATTTGTCAAAGTGAATTTACCATATTATTACAATAATTGCGTGTATATTGTACAATAACCGCACACGTGCAACAATGCTCCCGTTCTGTATACAATACTAGTAATGTACGCTAGGGTTGGCAAAAACCTGGGCTTTATAAAAAGGAAAAACCAACCCTTTTTCCAATAAAACTCCAAAAAACCCTAAAAAAAAAGAAGGGTTTAATATGAAGTCGTTTTGAAAACAAAATTTTGGACATTTTTCCAACATTTTTTTTCTCATTTTTCTCAAAATTACCATTTGTTTGCAGTAAAAAAAAGCGTATTGCATTTTCAAATAACTACACTATACGGATACCAAATTGTATCATTTTATGGAATATAGTTTGTTATGAAAATTACTATTTTAAACGTATATTTTTTTATTATTTATTTATTATTTTTTTTTTTTGAAAATAAGACGGAAAGTGCTTTTAACGCGTGACACTATTGTTGACGTGTGTTTTTAACGAACGGGGTGACATTATAACGTTTTTCCGAAGGGTTCTCTCTCTAAACGTCTGCCTGAATATCGGTTTAGGCCGTAGAGTAGGGGACTAGCTGCTGATTAGAGACGGTTGTTGCTTTCTCCTTCGTGGTATTTTAGATTTCGAACGAAACAATAAGAATGTAGGCTTTGAACAATGGTGTCTGTGAAAACTTTTTCACGCAGTCCAAACTAGTCCAAAGGTTTTTCATTAAACTTCTTCGGGTTAGACAGGATATTTTTAGTGTATCCGGCCCGGTCTTTCGAGAGAATTTCACTTTTCGAAGTTCTCAATCAAATTAAACTTCTCCCGCCATAGTCGTCGGTGAAAACTATCGAAATTTACAGTAAAATCAGTAAAATATTATAGTCATAGAATACACACACACACACACATTTTTATGAAATCAATTGAGTCATTTATTATATTTGTGACTCCGAAAACAATATCGCTTGGAGTCAGTAAACAACAGTCTTATACAGATTTGAAAACGTTTTTGAAAAAATAAATCTAATTACAAAAGTTTGAAAGATTTGGAAAATTTTCCAAAATTCCCGTACAAAATTCTCAACATATTTATATTTCATATCACGATATACAAACATAGTTTTATTATTGTCTGGGCGCAGTAAATGAAATAGAAATCGGTTCAATGAGCATATATTTTTTTTTTTTTTTACAGGCATTTAAAGTCACAATAACAGCTCAAATAACTCTAATATGTATATGTAGTTTGAGATTTGTCCAAACCAAAAACGTTCGACGACTTAAAACGATGTTTAATAGTTTTGAAACTAAATCTAATAATTATAAAAAAAAAAAAAAAAAAATGTTTAAATGTTTTAATTGCAGTTCTATGGATTTTCATAAATAAATATGTTTATTCGTTTCGTTTATAATAAATTGTTAATAAAGTCATGCGCGTTACATTTATAATAAAGACAGTTAATGGTATTTTTGGAATTATGGGGAGGGGAGGGTGAAATAATTTTTGTATTTTTAGGATCAAACGAATGCCCCTGCTAAGTGTGCTCGGTGGGCAAACGCACGATTTTGAAAAAAGAGATGACAAGGCCGTCGTCACGGATGGTGCTTACTCCTTACTCGCACATCGTTAGATTATAATATTCAAGTGGACGTGTAAATAAAATATTTGGTTTTTTTTTTTTTTTCATTTCGCGTAAGATTTACACGGTACGATTCAATAATAATAATAATATTGTGTTATAATATTTTATTTATTTTGGTCTTCAGCCGATTCAACGTTCTTTTGTGCGCGAACACAGTATCATTAGTGACGAATGTTTGGGGGGGGGAAATAGTGTTATTGTATTTAGATGTCTGGTAATTATTATTATATTATTATAATTTAATATTTAATTTAATTAATAATTATATTACATTTCTCGACGTAGTCGTTTTGCAGCCTATTGTAAAATCGATTATTGTTTATGTAGGCCTTATCGGCAACACTGGGGGTAGTAATTAATAATAATCGACTATTGTAAATACACAATAAAGGTTTCCTCGAGATATGAATAATAATAATAATAATAGTTATCGTGAACTTTGATCGTCTTTGGAACAAAGTAGTCTGCGCGGTGAAAAGTTCCGTACACTTCGCAGAACAATTAATTGGTGTTATTAAATTTAATAATAATAAGCAAATGCCAAACATTCAGAAACACTTTTAAGCATATTTCAATAAACATTTTTTTTTTTCTTCAGCGGTCACTTATGCATAAACAATTGTCTTTCGAACTGCCCGCCAGAGAGAGAAGAGTACAAATCACAATATTGTTTCGGACCATTTTTTATCGGACTTGTTTTCTTTTATTATTTTTATTGACTGTTAAATATATTATCAATTAATTTGACATTCTTTGTCAGACATTAGTTTAATACCGATTTTAGAATTTAAAGATAATAATAAAATTGGTTGTGGGATTTAGAGAATTTATTCTTACACACGCAATAAGTCAATTATTGAATAAATTTTACATTTTCAATTATAGGAACCTAACTAGCTCTTATTTAATGTGATGAACAAATGTTTAATTATTTCCAATCAGATTGAGTGTAGTGATATTAGTCACTTTGAAAACTCTCAAAAATTGATAAATAAATCGATTTATGAAAATATTTTTAAAAAAAAGTTGTTAAACTACAAGTGAAAAAATCTTTTCGCTTATTTAAAAATTCGTTTAACATCGAAAAAAACGATTTCAATACTTCTCTGCAATTTCCTAACTAATGGACTTGAATCCTAATGAATTCGATTTGTTCTAATGAAATTAGAAAAAAAAAAAAGGTAAAAAATAATATTTTACAATTTTTTATTTAAAAGTTTTCTCATGATTGTTTTCGGGATTTAAAAGATAAATTATGAAGAAAATGGAAACTGTATTTGAACGTGTATTATATGTAAGAAAATATTTTCATGAATAAAACACACAAACACAGTCCATAGATTGCAATTAATTTTAAGAATTGGAACTAGAAAATAATTCCAATCAAACATTTCATTTTAAGTAAAACGAAATACAATCCCAAATTTTACATTAAAAACAAGTGTAAAACATATTTATATATTTTTCGTAGCTATTATTAATATTTTCTGGATACATTTGTACAAAAAAGAGATAAAAAAATAAATAAAAAATGATAAAAATTAATTTTATTTTGAAATAATTCAAAAAATTTTTGGAATATTTTAGAATACCTTAGCGTGTCGCAGGTTGGCCACCACTGGTATATTTTATCAGTACAACAATAATAATTATATCGTCTTATAGAAAATAAACTACTACCTTAGTCTCCGACGACTGCAGATACAGGTGTTGAATTCAGATCTAGAATTTCCATGTACACGCGTTTTCCTCCGTTCGTTTATCGATTACAGTCGAAAGCTTCGTTTGTAAATTCGACGGAATTTCCATTAATATTTTATAACATGAAAAATAAAAAAAACGTTCGTCCAAAAATGTCAGTTAGCAATAAAAATTTATGTTGTGTGTCTTGGACATTGGCACGGGCACTAGACCATAGGCATAGGTAAGGGGGGTAGAGCTTTGAGGAGAAGAGAGGGGGGTCAGACTACTTCCATTTGTACATACCCTCTGGAAAAAAATATTATTTTTTCATTGGATACAGTCGAGTAATTTTAAGAACATCAATGTTACACAATTTATAAAAAAAAAAAAAACGAACCTTTTCCCCTCTTCTAAATAACATGGCATGTACTTTAATAGTGGTATTTGAGTCATTTTGTTGTTTCGGTCAGAAGTTGTAAAGGTATAAAAAAAATAAGCTGTAAAAATGTCAGTTTCTTTTTTATATTACTTACCTGTATGTTATACGTAGGTATTTGAAATAAAATCGTACACAAAGTGATATTATTTAAATTTTTTCTCAAAATTCTTTATTATCAATAATTATATTTAAGTCATTTTTCATATTTTTTATCAATCATATTCAAGCACGAAAAGTTATTTATTTTTTTTTTTTTGAAAATATTTGTACTTTCGTTTCTAATCGGTGATAACGTTAAGTGTCCAGGTGCCATAATTTTGGATATTGTTTTCTCTTCGTCTTTGCGCTTCAAATCACTTTCTTAACACTCTATAGTCAATTAAGTTTTTCCTTCCCCCCCCGTACATTCACTGGGGAGATACATAAAAATAGTATTTTAATACCGTTCAAAACATTCGTTTTACACGGATACATTTTGCTGATTAACTATTATGTTTTTATGTCGTCGAGGGCATCTCAATAAAGTACGCGTGCCTACCCTATATTGTTATGCTTAACTTCAAATTAAATAAAAAACACAATTTCGAATGAAACTTTTTTTTCTTTTTTTTTTTATATGGCTTTTGTTTATGATTTTTAGTTTTAATTAAATTAATATTAGCTACGGTCCATTGAGAATTATACAGTCGAGTTAATATTCGGTGGTTTTTTCGTTCCTGTACGGTTCATAAAATATAATCCCATTTAGGGATTCGGAACGTTTTATCGAAAATTAATTTCGTTGTATTAACAGCTTTTTTTTTTTCATGTTGTATAAATTGAGTGTAAAAAAAAAAATATTACTCCTCGTTAGGTCAATATATTTTATAAAATCTAAAATACCCACACTTGTCAAATCTATATACACTATTTTAAATTAATTAATTTTTTTTTTTTTTGATATCCCAATAATATTATCAAGTTAATAAAAGATATACGTAAAACATATAAATTACTATATAGGGGGAATTTTTAAGCGCGCCCACAATCCATTTTTGGCGGTAAAAATGCGAAATTGGGATTTTTCGTTTCAGAACGTTCAAGTCGAGTATAAAAACTATATTTTCCGTATATCATTTTTTTTTTTCATGTCACTTAAGGTGTCCTGTGGCGATATAGACTTCTTTTTTTTTTTTTTCTAAACGGCAATCTCCTATTTTAACTGAGATTTTTTTTACTAAGGTTATATTTCTGTGCGAATTTTGATGTATTGAATTGGAAATTCGAACGAGTAGTTTTTTGAATTATTCAAATTTTTAGTGTTGAGGAAAATATATTCTCACGGATGCATAATAATTAGTTACGTACTTAGAACGAACGTAGACGTAAGTATCGGCACTAAGCTCTATAATATCGTGAATACTTAAAAGTTAATTTTCTAAATAATTCAAAAACTAAAAATGCACGTTTGAATTTTGGTTTCAATACATTTTTGAAATTCACCGAAATAATTTTATTTTTTTGCCATTTGAAAAAAAAAAAATGATTGCATCTCTTCAGAATATAATAGCAATAAGTTGACATAAAAAAAAAAAAAAAAAAAAAAATGAATTATGGAAAACACAGTTTTTATTGTATGTGACTTGAACGTTCCAAAAAAAAAAAAAAAAAAAAAAACAAAAAATGCCGGACGTACTTCGCACGACGGGTGGGATTCCGTTGACGGGTGTATTGAATTTTAAAGAAACGATAAATCATTTCTTCAATAAAACGATCCTGAACGAAGGAATATAAAAATCAATTTCTTACAGCCAAATAAGGTGGCGAGCACACGTGTTAAAAATCACCATGTATACCTCATATATGCAAAATGTGTCGTTCTCACGTCGAATTCACGTGAAATTGACAATATCATCATCGTTCGTCAACAACAATAATTCGTATTTCGGTCGTCTCTCGGTGCCGTTATATATTTTTATTGTATTACGCAACTCGCGAGCGTTATCGTAAACGACCTGTACGGTTAGCGTGGCCGATGAAATTGTTAAAAAATACTCATAAAAACGTAAAATTCGAATGCATCACGCGATAAAAAAAACTTGTGCGCATGCGTTTAATGGGTTTTACTGCACAATGTGTATAATAATATTGTTATCGATAAGGTAGTAGTTGTATTGTGCGGCGCTCGAGACGCCGCGCCGCGCCGTAAGTATTGCATTTAGCGCGCGCAGAAAGTTTGAAAACCTTAAACGCAAAAGATTGCCGGCGATAACGACACGCGGTTAGTGATCGGTGACGCGTAAACTCGGAGATCTTACGTTTTCAAACCGACCGTTGTCGTCAAGGCCGTAGCCAGGGGAGGGGTTTCAGGGTTCAAACCCCCCCCCCCTGAAATTTACGTATTTTTAAATCAAAATAAATAAAATTATATAGCAATATTATAATAATTAATAATATTATTTTATGTGAAATAGCATAAACTTCATGATAATGTAATATTATTATTATGTAAACAGATTTTGTTGAGATTCTTTTTTCCTATTTTATTTAGTCAAAATAGGTCTCTTTATAATCTAAACCCCTCCCGAAATGTCATGCTGGCTACGGCCTTGGTTGTCGCAGGATAGGGTGATCATATTTAAGAAAACAAAATACATGACAAAAATATTTTTAAATAAATAAGTATTTATTACATATATATATATATATTTATGTTTTTGAATCGTGACAAAAGTATCATTTTTAAACTGCCTATTAC
>JAIPRM010011890.1:0-12532 GCA_025469315.1 Stegophylla sp. TES_Ste_2020 | reverse complement strand
GATGGTTTTCGAGTCGTTTTTGTCAAATTTTGGGTAGTTTTTTCCAAAAAAAACATTGAAGAATTGAGAAATTCAAAAAATGACCTCTTTAAAGTACAATCTAGAGGCGAATCGGGTTTCAAAAAGTCATTGATCGAAACTTTTGGACAAGTATTTCTTTACGAAAAGTTGTACACAGAAAAAAAAAAGAAAAATAAACATCATTGTAAAAACACTAGCTTCTTCACTTCGCTCAGAATCTAAAATATTATATTTTTTACTCAGTCAGTTTTAAATTTCACTATTGATTGAAAAAAAAAAAAAAAAAGAAAGGTAAAATAATGTTTGACAAAATATTTAAAATTTAAAATTTTCTTTCACCTATGAAAATATGTATACGTATATACAATGTATTTACATATGTATTTTTTTTCGCTGTGATTCGTCACGAAACGTATTGCGCTCACACTAATCGTGTGTAAATTACGCGAAAGGAAACAAAAGAAAAAATCCCAACAATGACATGACGTTATGAAAAAAAAAAAAAAAAAAAAAAAAAAAACAAGAAATGGAGCGTAGGTACTCGCAATTCGCGTTTTCCTTTTGATGATTAGTTTTATTATTAGTATTTATTTATTTCACGAAAACCAAACGTATAATAGTGTAAAGGTTCCCTCTGAAATACCGAACACGTTCGTTTGGGGGGGGGGACTTTTCTTTTACGTTTCATCAAAATAATATTACACTTTATACTTACATACATACATACATAATAAATTGTATAAATTACATACTTACAAACGACACCTGCTGCAGTAGTACCGTTTTACGATATATATATTCGAAAAATCAAAAGTTCTAGTTGATATAATGATTGTACGGTTTCAATAACACTTACCTACTTACTTAATATGCGTTCTGTAATTTACAGGGTCGTTATTTATTTATTTTTTCTTTTTCTTTTTTTTCTGTGTGCAGCTTTTCGTATGGAAATGCTTGTCCAAAAATTTCGATCAGTAACATTTTTTGAAATCGGATTTGCCTTTAGATTTTACTTTAAAGATTTAATTTTTTGAATTTCTAAATTCTTCAATTTTTTTTTTTTTTTTTTTTTTGAAAAAAACTACCCGAAATTTGACAAAAACGAATCGGACTTTTTTGATTCGAACTATATGAAAATCTAAACATAAATGGAAAATAATATATAAGAAAGATTTTGGCGCAAGAAAATTTTGAAAATGTGACAAAAAAAATGTTGGACATTTTTCTAACATTTTTTTTTTTTTTCATTTATTTTTTATATTATTAACTTCGTTCGTTCAGAATCGTTTTATTGAAGCGATGATTTTTTCGTTTCTTTAAAATTCAATACACCCGTCAAGAGAATTCCACCCGTCGTGCGGAGGACACCCCGACTAGCGAACTACACACTTTTTTTCTTTTATCCTAAAGCTCGGACGACTGCAGCCGCTGTCGAAGACCCGTGAAAACATATATTTTTCCCTCCCCACAAACATATTTCGTCGTTTATTCTCTCTCAGAAGGGTAATAAATTACAAAATAGTTAGGAAATAAATTAAAACATCTCTGCGTTAAAATAATACACTCGAGACGCCGCGCCGCAGAGGTGATTTTCGGAGAACCAATTTCAGAGTACACATCGCAGAAGTATTACGAAAACTCTGGCTAATCACTGTCATTGGCCACAAAAACCAAACGCTTAAAATTGAGTTTCGAAAAAAATTCTGCCGAGAACGTGTAAATTAACGATATTAAAATCGTACGCGACTGATATGTGTGATAAAAATTCGATTTTAAACATATTATATTATGTCGAGGCTATTTTGAATTGGTTTTACATTTCTGGCGTGCACCACAAATATAAAAATAAAAAACAGAGGTAGAAAGTTATTTTGACTTCACGTGCCGAAAATCAACTGATTTTCGATTTTGGTTGGCATGAAAATGAAACTAGTGGTTTTACAATGATGATTGATTAAGTCTTCTTTTCTCGGCCGTTAGCAAATTTTTCAAAAATTCTCAACGGGTTTTCAAATACCACACGAACTACCTCAAATTCAAGTAAAAACTGCAAAATATGCCGTAGACTAGTTTTTAACGAAATCCATTTTAGTAATAACTTCAAAACTATTACTGTATTAATATTTTTAAACGTTTGTCAATGACAGTGATTATAGAGACAGAAAACAATTTTCGAAAAAACCGAACTGATCCTTTTTGGGATTGCGAGCCGCAGGCGATTACTATTTTGGGAATATCCCGAGTGCGTCTCAAAAAATAATAATGTCTTTTTTGACATATCCCGAATGCGTCCCAGTTCATATAGAGTTATCCGGGGTGCACCACGAGGAGGCGAACTGGCTCAGGTTAATTATAATATATATGCCAGTGAGATCATATTAAATTTTTAAGCGTTAATATCAAAAATCTAAATATTTATTAGATAAAAACTAACAAAAAATGAGAAATTTCCGAAATTTTCAAAATGCCGTACTTAACTTAAAATTGATCGAATCTTTTTGAAATTTTTATGAAATGTTTTCGTAACTATTTTTAGAGCGGTTGGTGAAAATTTCAAGTCCCTAGCCGCATCATTTTAGAAGTTATGTCAAAAAGTAATTTTCAATTTTACGGAAATTGCGTATTTTGTCAATTTTTTTTTTCAGTTTTTTCGTGTTTTTAAGAAAAGTATTGAGAAATTGGAAAATTGACCTCTTTAAAGTACCATCTGAGTTCGATTTCGGTTCTATAGAGATACTGATCGAAACTTTTGGACGGACGAATATTTCCATAAGAAAAAGTGTATACAGAAAAAGGAAAAAAAATAAACATCATTGTTGTAAAAAAACATAAGCTTTTTCACTTCGTTCAGAATCTAAAAATGGTACCGGAAAACAGCTCTTCTGAACATTTGCATTATTCTCGGAAGACATTTCGACGGTTTTGAACTCGGACTTCGTGGCCGCAAATGGGATCAAACGGGTAAGATAACCCCAAAAATAAAAAAATGAAACAAAAACGTTAAACTACTAATGGGCGGTGAAAAACCGTCGGGGATTTAACGAACTTAACGAAAGCACACGATGAAATGGACAAATTATGGTTAAAACCCGTAAATATAATTTGTGTTCGTGTAAAAAACGAAAAAAACACACCCACGCGATACGTGTGCAATGCGATAAAGGCGTACGACGACTCCTACGACCCACGCGCGCGCGACATTATAATATGGAGGCTTTATGTACAAAAAGAACATTATGATATACTAAAAGTGTGTTTATAAATTCACAAAAAAAAAAAAGGCCTTACATACTTTTCAACTCGAGTATTCTTCGTTCCTCAGACGTAATACTCTTTTGGTGGGCGTGTCGAATTTCAACCCTAGATAACCGCGCACCATAAATATATTTTAATCTATTGAAATATGTAATAATTATTATTGTTTTATTGTGCTCTTGAAAATAAATATTGACAAATGCACGTTGATATTACTAATTATAGAAACAAATTAAATTTTAAAATTCTTCATTTCGTTCATAATCTAATGAAAATAAATTTTGTCCTATTGAGTACTAAATTTGGTACAAATTATTTTATTCCAATAAATTCCAATACTTTCCTCTTAAAACTAAAATAGACATTCGCCTAATTAAACTGTAAATAATATTTTATATTATAAATTATTTCATTCCAAAAAAGAACTCTTTTCCGTCGCTTTTTTGGCAAAGCCGTTTTGACAAATTGTATGTTTTTAACAGATATTATATTATTTGATACGCATTCGTTACACAAATTCGATGTTTTTAGATTCTGAACGAAGTGAAGAACCTAGTGTTTTTACAATGATGTTTATTTTTTTCTCTTTTTTTCCTGTGTACAACTTTTCGTATAGAAATACTTGTCCAAAAGTTTCGATCAATGACTATTTGAAACCCGATTCGCCTCTAGGTGATACTTTAAAGAGGTCATTTTTTGAATTTCTGAATTCTTCAATTTTTTTTTTTTTTTTGGAAAAAACTACTCAAAATTTGACAAAAACTATTCGGAAACCATCATTTTTTGATCCGAACTATATGAAAATTTAAACATAGATAGAAAATCATATAAGAAAGATTTTGGCGCAAGTAAATTTTGAAAATGTGAAAAAAAATTTAGGACATATTTTTTAACATTTTTTTTCTCATTTATTTTTTATATTATTATTAACTTCCTTCGTTCATAACCGTTTTATTAAAGAAATTATTTATCGTTTCTTTAAAATTCAATACACCCGTCAAGATAATCCCATCCGTCGTGCGAAGAACACCCATTGTGCGAAGTATGTCCGGCTTTTTCATTTATTTTTTATTTTTTGGTCTTCTTCCATTGCGTTAACTTGGCTATGCCACTGGTATTTTAATTATATGTATATAAATAATATACAAATTATAACGCTCATTCGTAATCAGTCGTTCTACAACATGTCTGGTAAAATATTATGTAAATATCTAGGCAGTTTTAGCATTTTTCGAAATACTTATGCAACGCCTTACTAACCGAGAGTATGTTACATTTTATGCGTGTAAGTATATATAGTTTACAAATTTAACAAAAAGTATTTAATGACACCTATTAACCATATAATATGTATATGAAACTCATTAATTATTTACTTATTGATAACGCCTCGAGGAGAAACTTTTATAGAAATTTAATACAAACGTTAATTAGTGTAACACGAATTAAATATTGAAAGCATAAATACTCACTACAAATGCTACATTAAAGTGAGTATATAAAAAGACAATATTTTGAGTGCTAAAATTTTAGACTTAAAGGAAAATTAAGTGAAGATGATAAAACATTTCAAAGCCACTCTACAAACGAAAAAAAAATTTATTATTTTTTAACAATATTAGTTGCGTCATAAAATGTTTTATAGCAATTAAAAAAAATATATATACATATAGACAAGAAAGCCGGACATACTTAGCACCACGGGGATATTCTTCGCTCTTTGGGTCAGATACTCTTGAAGGGTGTGTGGTTAATTTTAAAGAAACTATAAATTATTTCTTCAATTAGACGATTTTGAACGAAAAATGTTAATAATATAAAGAACGACAATAGTCGTCATTTTTTTAACAAACTCACCAAGAGTATTTAACCCGAAGAGCGAAGGATATCTGTGGTGCGAAGTATGTCCGGCTTTTTTGTTTATACCTACTTTACTTTATTTAAATGAGAAAAAAGTGTTAGAATAATGTCCTAGTAAACTTTTTTCTCACATTTTCAAAATTTTCTCGCACCAAAATGTTCCTCATATAATTGTCTATCTATACATAAATTTTCATAAAGTTTGGATCAAAAAATGATGGTTTCCGAGTCTTTTTTGTTAAATGTTGAGTTGTTTTTTCAAAAAAAAAAAAAAAAAAAATTGAAGAATTAAGAAATTCAAAAAATAAGGTACCGACTAGAGGCAAATCTGGTTTCAAAAAGTTACTAATCGAGACTTTTGGACAAGTATTTTCTATACGAAAAAGTTTTTACTGAAAAAAAATTAACATCATTGTGAAAATTCTTTCAGAATCTAAAATTATCTGTTCCGGTTTCAAAAGTCATAACGTTTGAATTTACAGTACAATTATTATTAATTGTTGCCGACTTTTTTTTTTATTCGAAAACGTTGAAAACCAATTTGGTCCTCGTCAATAAATTCGGAAAATATTCAACGACAATCCGCACAGTAACACGTTTAGAAATATTCTTATAACGCGAATAAGACATGCGCCAGTGGTTCTTAACCTTTTTCGTATGACGGAACAATTAATATTTTATGATATTTTCGCGGAACGTGATGATTTTTCAATGTATTACACGTCGTATTATAATTTGCCAACGACCTGTTTAGAATCAACATTCTAGGGAGCTAACGTGTTTATCTATTTGTTTAATATGTAGCCCCCCCCCTCTTGGGCCTTAATTATGCGATTCTGAGAAATCTGGGGAGATCGGAATGGATTTTGCAGGGGGGGGGCTAAGACCTCGAGCTCACCTGATTTCTGCCTATGGTGTCTCATACTGTTGTGTTAATTTTTGAAATAATTAATAAAAATCAAAATTTTAAGTCCATGACACTAAAAACATCGTTCACTTAATGGGTTTTTTCCCCCATTGAGTTTTAATTTTTAACGGAAAATTTACCATAAGTTCACGGAACACCGATTGAGAACCACTGATATACGCGAACGATATATATATATACAGGGTGATTTTTTAAGCGTGCTCATCCCCATTTTTGGTAATAAAAATGCAAAATTTGAGATTTTTTTTTCCCGGAATGTTCATGTTACTATAAAACCAATATTTTTCATAACTCATTTTTTTCATGTCACCTTAAGGGTGTCCTGTGGAGACGCAAACTTATTAATTATTAAATTAAAATCAAGTATTAATTTAATAAATTAAATATTAAGTAAAATTGTCATTTGGGCACATATTTAGTCACGCAGTTATTATAAATCTACTCAATTAACCTTTAATCAGAAATAATTAGTCGAAATGTTCATGGATATCACATGTCGTGTGTACGTGATTAAATTTTACATTTACAATATATTAATTAGTCAGTTGGTCTTATCTCATTTACCCATTAGGTAGAAATTAAAATATGTGCCCAAGTGACAATTTTCCTTAATATTTAAATTTGAATAATTCAAAAACTACTAGTTCGAATTTTCAATTTCAATACATCAAAATTCACAGGAGAATAACCCGAATACAAAATTCCGTGATTAAAATATTGGGGGTAGCCATTTGAAAAAAAGAAAGTTTGCGTCTCCACAGGACGCCGCCCTAAAGGGTGACATGAAAAAAATGAGTTACGGAAAATACCTATTGGTTTTATTATTAATTTGAACATTCCGGGAAAAAAAAAAATCCCAAATTTTGCATTTTTACGGCCAAAAATGGGGGTGAGCACGCTTAAAAAACCGTCATTATCGCACGTGATATTAACGTTCGTCTTACTTTTCGAATGTAAGCTTCAATTAATTCGAATATTTGCTACTATTAACCGTTAAAACGGATTAATATATTCATAAATAGCAATTACCGCGAAATGAATATTAACGACACACACACACACACACACACACACACACGTATATATTTTACTTGTGTGTGTATGTATATATATATATTATATATATGCAATAATTCTAATAAACTTTACGGACTGAGATTTACCACAGTAAATTAACAACAGTTAATTACACGACGACGACGTGTACTTGTCACAATATTATAATTATTATTATGTACACCAATAGTTGTTTTTATACAATAAACAGTTTCATATTATTATAATATTTTACGTTTAATTAATATTGCGAGACGGTTAAGCCCGTTATATGTTATTGTGTGCGCGCGTTATACGACGTACCTGTACAAAAAGATTAAAGTCTCTGCACTACTATAGAGTGGTAATTCGTTCGGTCTAAATAAAAAAACCATTTTTTTCTTCCAACACAGATCTTTTGTTACAGAAAAAAAAAAAAAAATGCCAGACACACTTCGCACGACGGGTGGGACTCTCTTGACGGGTGTATATTGAATTTTAAAGAAACGATAAATCACCGCTTCAATAAAACGATTCTGAACGAGGGAAGTTAATAATATAAAAAATAAATGAGAAAAAAAAATATTAGAAAAATGTCCAGAAAATTTTCTTGCGCCAAAATCTTTCTCATACGATTTTCTATCTATGTTTAAATTTTCATAAAATTCGGATCAAAAAAATATGATGGTTTCCGAGTCGTTTTTGTCAAATTTTGAATCTAGAGGCGAATTCGGTTTCAAAAAGTTATTAATCAAAACTTTTGGACAAGTATTTTCATACGAAAAGTTGTACACAGAAAAAAAAAAATAAATAAACATCATTGTAAAAACACTTGCTTCTTCACTTCGTTCGGAATCTAAAACGTACAAAAACGAGTTATCATTAAAATTCTATATTGAATTCCAAAAATTACCAAATGTTTTCAAGTCTGTATTACACTGTTGTTCAGATTATGTAAAAATGTCGTGTTTCTAGTGATATTAGTTCCGGACTAAATTACTCCAAAATCGATTTCACGGAGATCATGTTAACAGCATAATATTTTATCGTTTTTTTAATCGAATGTTTTTTCGCTCCTCAAAAACAAGATACTTGTGGTGGGGGATGAGGTGTAGAACGTTCGAGGTGGATTATTAAACTAATCTTTATGAAACTTGAATTGTAGACAGTGAAATACGTTGGTAGTAAATTTTGTATGGTTGAAAAACTTTTAACAAATTCAACATTGAAAATTTTATTTGAAAATAAATTTCAGGAAATCGAGATACATATTTTCAAAGTTCTTTGGTTGGACCAAACGAAGGTTGTATTAAATGTTCAGCTCATAATAATAGGAATTCAAAACATTTATTCCAAAAGTGGTGAAAATGTTTTAAAAAAAATTTAATCGACACTGTATTACAATATTATTGTTTGATAACCGGTGTAAATGTTGAGTTTCTAGCAATATTATTTTTGGAATTACCAAATAAATATAATCGATTGAGTGGCAAATCCAGTTCAAGGAATATTTTAGCGTTTTTTTCTTTTTTTCTTTTTTTTTCAGTTGTTTTACTTGTTTTCTTGTTTGGAAATATCGTGATGAATTTTGAATGACTAGGCACAATTTATGATCTACAAAGCCACTGAAGAATAGTTTTAGTTATGTTTCACTACTCAAAAAGATCGGATAAAGACGTAAAATAAATTTGTTTTATATGTAAAAGTACATTTATTATATAATATTAGATTCTAAACGAAGCAAATAAACCAAGTATTTTACAATGAACTTTTTTCGTATTAAAATACTTGTCCAAAAGTTTCGACCATCACCAACTTTTTGAATTGAAATTATATAGATAGATGGTACTTTAAATTTCCTAAAGCCTTAAACTTTTTTTTTCCAAAATTTAGTAAAAACTACCGAAAACGTGATGAAAATGCCTTTAAAACTTTTCATTTTAATACGAATTTTATAAAAATTGATATATAGATACACAATAATACGTTAACAATTTTTTACCTGTTCTCATTTTAATAATGGAATATGAAATTGGCAGAGAATTTTTTTTTTTTTTTTTTGTGATAACAATTAACTTTAAGTAAAATAATTGTCTTGTTTAAACTGAACCTCCGGTCAGAATAATTGTTTTATCGAAGAAATGATTTATCGTTTTTTTTTTTTTTAATTTAAAACATCCACCAAATCCCACCCGAGGAATGAAGAATACCTTTGGTGCGAACCGTGAAGTTAATATTACTTTTTACGACTGACGGCGGGAGGGGGATGAGTTCGTTTTTTACTGTCAATTGAATAATACGAATTATAGTTTGTTTCGAAGCAGCTTTGGCGAAATGGTTCCAGCGATTAATTAAAATCAATAACGTAAGTACAGTATACTACGGATATTCGGGTTAACCGCAAAACGGACGAACTAACTGAACAGATGTGTTGGAAGTGTGGTTTTATAGTTCGAAACGTATTGCGCGGGATGACAATATTGTCCGAAACGTGTATAATATACACACTGTGACTTTATAATCAAATAAAAAAAAAAAAGCCGGACATACTTCGCACGATGGGTGTTCTTAGCACGACGGGTGGGATTCTCTTGACGGGTGTATATTGAATTTTTGAAAAAACGATAAATCATTTCTACAATAAAACGATTCCGAACGAGGGAAGTTAATTATATAAAAAATAAATGAGAAACAAAAAAATGTTTCACATTTTCAAAATTTTCTTGCGCCAAAATCTTTCTCATATGATTTTCTATCTATGTTTAAGTTTTCATAAAGTTCGAAGCAAAAAACGATGGTTTCTAAGTCGTTTTTGTCAAATTTTTTCCAAAAAAAAAAAAAAAAAATTGAAGAATTGAGAAATTCAAAAAATGACCTCTCTAAAGTACAATCTAGAGACAAATCCTGGTTCAAAAAAAGTTACTGATCGAAACTTTTGGACAAGTATTTCCATACGAAAAGTTGTACACAGAAAAAAAAATAAAAAATAATAAACATTATTGTAAAAACACTAGCTTCTTCACTTCGTTCAGAATCTAAAATAATAATTATAGCATTCCTTTCAAAAGCTAAACTAATGCTGAAAAATGAGAGTTCTAAATACAGTTGAGTTTAAATTACAATAATGGTTAACATAAACGAAGACATGCATTAAAATATTTATCTAGCTATTACTACTAAAAACTATTACTATAATATTAATTAAATATTATAAAACAATATCACGTGCAAAAGTTAATTTACAAACAAAATTTTTAAACAAATTAAAATATGTTAAAAAGTGATAATTATTATAATACGTTATTCGTGACATATAGGTCCTGTATATTATTATTTATTATGATACACCACTGAAAAGGTTAAATAATAATCATCGTTTATCCGGTGTGTTTTTCCTCGCCCCCCCCCTTTCAGTGTACTTATTTGATTAATTACGCTTTTGTTCAACAACTAACCATAAATTATGGCAATTTTCATTTAAAACGTACGTACGGGTGTGTACTTATGAGTTAAGTAACTTGGTAACTAGTAAAGTAAAATAAAGTAAAGCAAAGGTAGACGAGATAACCGGACATACTTCACACCACGAGTATTTTTCTCTCCTTCGGGTCAGATACTCACGGTGGGTGTGTTAAAAATGATGAATATTTTAATTTTATTAACTTCCTTGACTATCGAAATCGTATTATCGAAGAAATGATTTTTATCATCTCTTTAAAGTTCAACGCTGAGCATACCCACCAAGAATATCTGACTTGTGCTGAGAAGTATGTCCGGCTTTCTTGTCTATACTTTACTTAACTTCGTTTTACCTACTGTACTGTACTTAACTTTACTTTTTTCTATGCGTTTTTTGGTTACCTTGAACTTTTTTGCCGGTCCCTTCAACTTCAAGTCAACTAAATCCGACTGTATATCATCATTTTATTATAATATAATTTTTTTTTTTTATTTTTAATATGAATTTGAACGAGTCGTTGAGACTATAAAGTGAACCACTATTGTTAATAATGTGTATCGATTAATATCTGGAGGCGGTACAAAAAAAAAAGGAAAATTATTATTAATCTTTCTAATACATGGTTAGGTCATACTCCTTTTGGAAACCTGGAAAATTCAAGGTAAACGTTTTTGGGATGAATCTGGAAATTTTGTTGCTAGTCGAAGATTTTTTTTTCTCAAACTAAAACAATTCATCACGTTAAACTAAAACAAAATATTGTTATTGATATACCTACTTAAATAATATATATATATATTATGAATGAAATTTTTGCAATCGTATAATCGTGTGTATCCGTTCGGTGTAAAATTGAAAGATAGAGTGGTAGAATATAAATATCATTCAACCCCCCCACCCCGTTGCCCCTCGAGAATTGCCATAGGGTCGACACTGTCTGCAGCAGGTGATTGGATAGAAAGTATTTCAGTCATGAGTCAACTAAAACGAAAACCACGTAACACGCGAGGTAAGAAATCATTTTGTCAGTTAATTATTATTCATTTTCGTGATATGATTTATTTATGAATTTCTCACGTTCAAAAAAAATTATTCGTTTGGGTTTTTTGAAAAACACTTAAACTGTATCCCCGACGTGTAAATTTATTAGACGATCTGGAAAAATGTTTTGTCGTATTAAATCACAACTGACAAAAATTAAAATGGTTCAATATTTCGTTGAACATTAAGGGTGGAATATTAGGGGTGGAATGGTAAGTAATCGTGAAAAATATACGTGACATAGTACTCTACATTGGTACGTACCGACTAATTAAAAAAAATATAATATATATATACGTATTATCAACAAAAATCATTGAGTAAAAATTATCTATGTTTTCAGCATCTGATAACTGAGACAAGTTAAATTTGATTTTCAATGTTCGGAATTTCAAGCAAATTTAGCTATTGTTGAATCATGACAGTGCGTAAGTAGTAACTTTTTTATTCTTTTTGAGCACGAGAAAAATAATTTCTGCTAAGCGATTGGTGGTCACCGATTCGTAGTAAAATTACGCATAAATATGTGTAAATATAATATTTTATCAAGTATTTTATTTCATACAGAATTGTTAAAATTTCAAGCAGATTACGTGTTTCTCGCCGATAGACCGATAGTACTCTCATGGACCAGTGGCGGTTTTAAGGGGTGGATCGCCCCTCCCTTGGGATTTAATTTTTGTAAATATTTATTAATTATTATATTACAGAATAAATAAAACTATTGTTGTGGTGCACTCTGGGTGTGTTGAAAAAGAGAAAATTGCCTTGATGATTTTTAGATTCTGAACAAAGTGAAGAAGCTAGTGTTTTTACAATGATGTTTATTTTTTTTTTTTTTTTTATTTTTTTTTTCTGTTAACACTTTTTCGTATAGAAATACTTGTCCAAAAGTTTCGATCAATAACTTTTTGAAACCGGATTCGCCTCTA
>JAIPRM010011889.1:0-12532 GCA_025469315.1 Stegophylla sp. TES_Ste_2020 | reverse complement strand
CTTATATTATTAACTTCCTTCGTTCAGAATCGTTTTACTGAAGAAATGATTTATCGTTTCTTTAAAATTTAATACACCCGTCAAGAGAATACCACCCGTCGTGCGAAGTATGTCCGGCTTTTTTTTTATTTAAAAGACCTTTTTTTTATTTGTACTCATTTAATTTTTGTCTTATGTTATAAACCCCCCCCTGAAATACTACTCTTTTTCTGAGTCACTTGCTATTTATTCCTAATTAATGGGGAAATAACTAAATAATATATGATAGAATATTTAAGGTCATTTATATACGGATTGACAAACTTAAAACATTAAAAAACAATTAACATTTCATGATTTATTATGGAGAGTTAAAATATAAATATATCACCAATGCGACTGAGCTCTGGACCGAATCCAATATCAATTAAATTTTGGGATTTTATTCATTAACTCTAATTACAGATACGAAAAAACGGAACATACTTAACACCATGGGTATTCTTCTCACTTTTAGTGTGTTAAATTTAAAAAAAAACCGATAAATAATTTCTTCAATGAAACGAATCAGAGTGGATTCAGTTTATTAAAGACAATTTTACTTAATAAATAATAATTATAATTAATTATTATTGAAAAAAAATTTTTAATATTTTTTATTCCTCCAGTTTTATTCTACTACTCACTAAGTAAAGTAAAGTATAAAAAAAAAAAAAAAATTATTATAAAAAGAAATGTTCACCTAAATATTTCCCATACGTATATTTAAATTTTTATATAAAGTTTTTACTAAGAAAACGTAGTTTTAAATGCATTTTTGTCAAATTTTAGATAGTTTTTCCTAAAAATTTCGAAAAAAATTACCTCTTAAAAATACTATATATAGGCAAATTCTGATTCAAAAAGTTGCCGGTCGAAACTTTTGGACAAATATTTTTAAAAGTGTATTTAAAAAATAAATAAATTAATAAACATCATAATAATCCAACAAATGTGTGTCATTCCATTCGGAATCTATAAAAGAGCGAAACATTTAAAATTTTAAGTAAATTTAAAAAGCGTTTTTTTTGTAAGTGTAGAATACGGTCGAGAAAAATATGTGTTAAAGATTTTTCTTTTAAATATTTTAAAACTTATTTTTTTCATTTTTTTTTTTTTTTTTTGAAGCATATATTAACGCATATTTCAATGGTATTTTTTTGGTGCCACACGTCCCGCCGAACCATGACTATTATTTTGTAAAGTCGACTCCTACGCGTGCCTCCCTCTCCCATCTGGCCGTGAAACGACTTTTCACGATGAATAAAAACTAATGATAATAATATGCCGCCCGCTTGTGCACTAGGTAAATCGTCCTGTGCGCGTGTATTCTACGGAGAAATGTGTTACGCCTACAGACACGGATACGGTACCTTTGCGCGGCTCGCGTGTGATATTTATTGTTATTATTATTGCCATATACGCTTATTGTGTTTTATGCGTTTAAGAATAAGAATATAATATACATCTGCGCTGCGTGCACGTTCGAATAGTTTAAACGCATGGAATTATTTTTAATCAGACGCGTAGGTAGATACGCGTAAGTTAAGCGAGTGGGAGGGGTTCGGGAGTTAATAAATACTATTAAACAGAAATTTCTGCGGAATTCGAATTTTATAAATACGATGTCAAATCGAAATTCGATATTTACACTTAATTATTAATTTTTCTCGAAATCGTCAACAGTCGGAATCTACTAAGCGTATGGGAAAAACTACCGAAAATACGAGTAAAATAAGACGTATGCAATGAATACGAATTTCAATAAATCAATGTAAGAATCGTTTATTCCAGTGTTTCCCAACCATAGGGATTTCCCTTTTTTAGATTTTGATTTCGGTAAACTCTGAAAAAGCTTACTCGCTCAGACATGATGTAACAGCAGTAGCGCTGAAAAAACTTGAAAATTCTTTTTACGGATATTTTCAATTCACTTATTACTTGATCTCGCTGGATTTTATTCGTTTTTTTGAAATTTAACACACCCACCAAGTCCTGCTCGAGGAGCAAAGAATACGCATGGTGAAATGTATTTCCAGATTTTAATTCCTCCCCCACCCAGTATTATCAAACGCCAAAATTTATTAATTTGTAAGTACTTTTATTGATAACATTTAAATTACATTGTGACCATCGTGACACAATGGTGGAGAAACTCCAAGTACTAACGTACACTAATTAGTAATTATTAGTAAAAGTAAAAACGCAATAATTTTGAAGTTAATTAGGCAAATAGGAAAATTTGAAAATACCTCGATTGCGTAAATTTTTTCTAATACAGTGTGAAATATTTATTAGATTTGGTAAAACGCTCGGAGACTCTAAAACAGTAGTCAACATTTTTCGAGATTAATTTTAACATTTGGAAAAAAGTGAAACTAAAAGTTAAATGCTAATATATATTTTTTATTTATAGCTAAATATTTAATGTTTGCAGGTATTACGATTACTAAAAAGTACGTTCATTGTAGACATATTTATACTGTAGCAGAGGTGTTGAACCCACTGAAACTTCCCCTTGTCCAAGCCTCAGCACGTTATATAATATTACACATTATTATTATTATAAATGACTAAGGTTTGGTTAGGTTAGGTTAGGTGGACTCCGTGCGATTGTTGTCCATCTTATCGCATGGCGGTTTCGTTCGTGGCAAGGAAAAACAACGCATTTAACATTCCGCAGATAAGAATTCGCTGATTTGACTTTTATTCGACAGGTGCACCGCGTGATGAAATCTCGTACTTACCCGATGAAAAAGTGTTTCGCCGGTTTCGCAGCACACGGACGCGTGTGAGTCTATCGTGAAATCTCGTTCGAATCCGTTCACACAACGAACGCGGGGGTTGCGACAAGAACATGAGTTTCCGACCGAGTAATTATTACTGTGTAGACTTTCTAAGAGGAAAAATCCGACTCGGTGAAAATCCGCTCTCGGTTTTATAATTTCCAAAATATACCGTATAAAACGTGGACAGCTGGGAAACGATTTTGAATTGTGAGTAGACCAAAGAAGCTAGGGAAGAAATAATTATTATTTATAGAAATACTCGTACAAAGTTTCTACTGGCAAATTTTAAATTCCGATTTTTCTCTAGATGATACTTTTGAGACACGTAATTTTTACATTGCAACAATATTGTAATTGATGTTGTTATCTAAAGACAACATATTAATGTTCAATAATAATAATAATAATTGTAATATAAAAGGCATTTCTTGTGGGTAGCATGTAACACCATAAAGGTGGTTGACAGTTAAATGTCTTAAAATATATAAATATATATTATGTTTTCCAATTGACTGTTGTTAATATATGTTTCAAAAACATGAGAAATTGAATAAACTATAATTTATATTAGACATTTTTTGTCTTTTTAGGTATTTTTGGTGATTTTTCAACTTTTTACGATCAGTTTTTATTTCACTGTAAGAGAAAATACTTTTTTTCACTTCTACTACAATTCAATGTTACATGCTACTAACCTGACTCGAGTTATTCCGAATTATTATACGACGGAAAAAAACAAGAAAAATTTGTAGTGTGTGTGTGTGTGTGTGTGTGTGTGCCATTGGCGCGAGTGTCCTTGAACTCTCTTATGACTCGGCTTTGCAGCGACTCTGCAGCGCGCCGCCCGCGTTCTCGGTCACGAGGGTCTTAGACCTTTCGCGCACGCTGCTGGTTGTACGCACGGCCGTCACAGCTCAGTGGTCTCGATCGCATAATATTATTATGTAGCCGGCGAAATATTATTATCATAATTCAGAAGAAAGTGATATACACAAACACACACAAACGAAACAAAAAACAATTCCAATTAATTATCATTATTTATCTATAGTGAAAATTATCTTCTGAAAACGCCGTAAAACTGGATATAATTTAACGATTTTATATACCTACATGCTCGTGAGTTCATTGGAATTTCAAAATCATAAAAATAACCACCAAACTCACATTAAAAAAAAAAAAAAAGAAAAAGAAAAAAAATGGATGAATTACATTTTATCGCACCTGTTATTAATCAGTTCTGTTTTTTGGAAATAATATACAGTAGCACACATGGATTTGATTCAAATATGGAAATTTCAGGTGATGCCAAAATTGGAAAAAAGCTCTGTCGTCCTCAACCCTACAGAGTAGTTCTAATTCCAGATACATTTAATGTATTTTTACAATAGATAAAGTATTAAGAAATCATTTACTATTTTTTATTTTTATACAAGTATTACATTTTTTTTTTTTTTAATTTTTCACATTTTCACACGTACACATTTTCTTACACTACATACAAATACGTGTACATTATAACAAAATATGATATGAATAGCTAATAAAAACAAATTAAAAGTATTTTTATTTTTTTTCCATCCAGATATACTGCACTTTATCTATTTATCATTATTTAGATAAAATTAATTTCGGTTATCTTTTATCTTTACCAAGATAAATTTCAAGTTACTTGTGCGCAACACTGCCGATATTATATTAGTGTATAAAAAGACGTCTTGGAAACATATATTTACGTACGTTTTTTTTTTAAATTTTTTATGTTAGGTTTAAAATAACGCTGCATGACAATAACACTAGTGTAACTGAGCTTAAAAATGATGTGTACTTATGATGTAATATTGATAAAGTGTGTTTATTTATTGATTTTGAAAACATAATTATAGGTTTACATCATAGTTATTATATAAAAGATGGATTGTGGCAAAAACATGTTTCACGCGGAACTTAGGCTCTCTTTCCTCCGTCTTCTCCTGGCCTCAGGACGTTTGCGCATCGCTATTATTACAATTCAACTTTTTACAGCCCGTTTGTGATAGCTCTTAGTAAAAATTAATCATTTTAATAATAATTAGTTTAATGCCCAAATGGCCTGGTATATTGCAAGTGTCTATAGTATTATGTGGTACTTAATAAATATATATTACTTGTATACAAATATCAATCCAAAATCAATACCCAATATAATATTTTTTTAAGTAACGAATCGTCCTAAAAAAAAAAATACAGTCATCTTAGTTTGACTAAAAACAAATTTAAATTTTTCAAATACTCTTAATTTTTCCCCTAATTTAAGAAAATTTTGAATTTGAATTTTGCTCTAGGAGGTCATTTGTCGAAATTCTGAATAGTTTTTCTCAAATTAGGGGTAAAGTTCTCATTTTTTTTTTCCACAAAACGACAACTTTGGAAAAATTTCAAAAATTACTTAAACAGATGAGGTAAAAAGATACTCAACATTTTTTATTTCGGTAAGAAGACAGATATTTTTTGTCGATTATTTAGATAAAATGATCTAGATAACGCTCAACACTGTTCGTATAATATAAACGCACCGCTTTCGCACCTTTTTTTTTCAAATTATTTCTTTAGAATTTAATTTTCGTTTTAGCAGCCGGAATCTACTGCACACACCGAAAAATAAGCACACGTATGTGTACCTACGAGTTCAGTGCGAGCGCAATAATTTCCGTGAACCGCGAGTGAAAACAACAGCCAGCGAATAATTCGTCTCGAAGATTAAAAACGAAAGTCTAGTTAACGGGTCCGTCGATTTGTTTGTTTGTTTTCTTCCATTCTCTCGCCGACACTAACGTAATTTTATACGAGATTAAATCGATTCGAATTAAGACCGAATTGTTTCGGTTTCCACGAAATTAATGACGAACACTTATCGACGATCGTATAATCGATTTCAACGATTCCGTCGGAGTGACGCCTGAAATCTATTTTATTTCGCGACACCGAATGTCGGGCGAAAAAACCTCTATTAAAACGCGCGTTTAACGTCGAAAAGCCATTGGTGTGCAGATCAGCCACGTTTCGAGATGATAATTCATAATTATGTTACTAATATTCGAACGGCATGAAAAAGTGAAATGTAAATTATTTTCCTAAAAGCGCCCTTATGATTATGCACCGAGTGTCGTGAAAAAATAAAAACGGAATTAAAATATTCGTACGAAACAAACGCGTATCTCGTTGTACGATAAATTTCGTTTCATTAAAAAAAATAAAATAAGTTGCAACAACAAATTTATGGAAAAATTCTCCGGAAACTCTCCCTTCCTAGTTAAGTAACCTAATTTATTTAGAATGAAACATATTTATAAAAAAATAATTTCTAATTTTTATAAGAGGAACAAATTATTTTGAAAAAACGCATGATAAAAATTAAACGGTACGCAACGTAACTTTTTTAAATCCTAAATGATATAAAATATATTACTTAAAATTATATTAATATAAATTACAATTTGCTTTTTATACGTTTAAAACTATGTAAATAATATATTTTTTTATTTTCCAAAAACTTCAGCTATTACCCAAATAAACAATTTTAAAATTATCCAATTTTCCATACTTTCTAGGTCTCTTGTGAGGGGGGGGGGGAGGCGAACTGTTTTTATTGAATTTATCTAATATTTTCAACCGTTATAAAATACTTCTCTTTTTGAAATCAATTTTTTTCTCGTTCATTCTTATCAATAATTTCATTGTAGATATTATATCGAACATTTTTAATTTAAAACGCAAAATCGGTAAAAAATCAGATATAATCATAAACTGAATTTTTTACCAATGTGAAACAGGTATATTTAAATAGGCTGCCCACTAGGGGCCCACTGTTATTGCATATATGTTGACCCATTATTTCTATGGCCCCTCCCCTTAATCCGTAGGCCCGAACAAAACCCTATATTTACTTTTCAATGTTTTATCGAGTACGAAAAACAGAATGAATTTTTTTCCACGAGCTGGTATCGAAATGTATACACTAAATAATAATTAATTATTATTTATCATAATAATTATTCACTCCTGATGACATTACACCGCGTCCGGTATATAGTAATACGTAAAATTTAACGAAAATCTCTTTGAATGAAATATCGAAATGTTCCAATGAATAATAATAATTCGAGCTATAATATAGGCAAAAGGGCGTAAGCGACATTTTGAGAATTATTCAGGAACATAAAAAAAATTTTAAAAATGTGGTATTTAATAAATTTTATAGAACCTTTGCTTTACGCTTTGCTTCACAATTTGATCTGAAATAATTTCATATGAAATAATTTACTTAATTATAGTATTGAATTATTTATGATACTTACAAAAAAAAAAAAAAAAGCTAAATATTAAGACTGCTTACTATAATAATGCTATCTACACGCTCAGATGTCGTTTACAACGATTTTCATTCTACCCGTGTCGCTTACACCGTTTAAATTTTTAACAAATTTAAAGCAAAAATCAGCCATTTACAACGATATAGTAGCTTACACATTTTATCGCTGATAGAACTAATTCTTTTGCGTTTTTTTTTTTTATACCAAAAGATCATTTTTGCTAAAGTGTCGCTTAAGCCCTTTCGCCTATTAAGGATCGATTTCCTATTTTCAGTCACTGCGAGTATGAGAAATGAACGTGATTCTTTCATCCGAAACAGCTTGTGTTGGAAAAAGTTCTCGTGCTGCGTTTGATATTAATCACATCGTAATAATGTTATCGCACCTACTTATTATATTATGACGCGCGCCGTTTGAATGGATATCGCGTTCCATTCAGAGCGAACGCAGTGGTTTCCGAGTTATTTTATCGAGTGCCGTTTGACGGGAGAAAGAGCCTTGACGCGACCATTTCGTAATGAATTTTCTTCTTTCGTTTACGACCTTAAAGCGCGTTTCGTTTGATGTCTTTGGAGCACGCGATACTCAAAACTTTTTCGTCGCCGTCGCGTTACGTGCTCGTAAAACAAAGTGGCCGATTAATGTATAATAATTGCCAGTGACGTATGTTCGTCGTTTGTTTATTGCCGATATCGTTTTACGGATTATTTTGCGACTCCCTGTGAAAATATTGTCTTCTCTGTCAAAAGGACTGACGTGTTTAACGGTCGGAATCTTCTTTGGTCTTCGCACGCCCTTGTAAAATTCTCTGAGAGAATGCATTTATGGCCGAAAAACAACACCAACGATTGTACTAAACAGCTATTTAAAAATAAATGATCCACTAAAAAATGTATTATTGACTCAAAAACATAGTCAAAAGTACCCGAAAAAAGCCGCACGTATTATTTCTTACCATTATTATTCTGCGCTCCTCGGTTAGGATGTTCGCGGTGGGCGTGTCGAATTTTCAAGAATGGTTCTGAGCCGAGTGATGATGAGTGCAATACACAGGACATTGTCATTTTTATATATTTAGTATTTTTTACAATTTAATAACATTAATTATCTGTCGACTTTCACACGTTCATGCTAATTATCAATGTGTATTCTTGTATTAAAACTATTAAAGCTAAGCTAAGTTCAAATAAGACTAAACCTATATATTAACTGACTTGCATAAAATGTTTTACCTTAAAACAAGATAATGAAATATTGAAATTTTAACGAATATGGTTTTGTATGATTTTTTTATGATTAAATTTAATATAAATTTATAATTTTTGTATGATTTTTCGTATGATTAGTCGTAATTGTTAATTTAAATGTTTATAAAATTAATTCGTTTGGTCGACTTTAATGAGAACCTATACTAAAACAGCATGTGAAGAAACTTATGGTAAAAACATTTCTAACGTTTAAAATCTAAAAGTTAAATGAGATTTTCATTGAAAACAAGTCGTTATTTTACCATAATAATGACCAATTTCGTATAATTGTCCAACTTCAAACGCGCGTTAAAATTATTTATTAGGTTGATTATTAAAAAAAAATAATTATAAAAAAATATTTCTTCTTAATTAAGAACTATAAATTGTATTAGTAAAAACGAGATATATTCAAAATTCCATATTTATACCGAAATATGTCAACTTGATTAAGGGGATTTTCGTCAGCCTCTATTATACTCTTATTAATTTATAATTACCAAATTGTAATTAAAATTGTATTTTAAATAACATTTATACAGATATTTGATTGCGGCCCTCAAAGCAAAACCATGAAATGTTATGACCCGCATAGAAAAAAAAGGTTGCCGACCTCTGCTCTACTGTGTATGCGCAATATTTCATTAACGAATATTTTATACCGCGTGAAAACGAAACAAACCAAACTATATACCATATTAGGTCAGTGTAAAACGTCGAAATATATTTTTCTTTGGTAGTTACCTCTAATGCCCGTACGAACGATATTATATAATATTAAAGTTAATTAAAGGCATTAAAGCGGTGGACCGAATAAAATAAAATATGTATATTTTCAACGTGCCAATGTACATGAAAATACATTTTATACACAATGTATTGTTCCGCGCGGAAATTTCCTCATATAGCATAGTCTCGGAAATATAATAGTGCCGTAAAGTAAAGTTGAAGTGTTTTGTATTTCATTAATTATTATTACATTCTATTGAGAGATTAACGTAATAGAACATTTTCAGTATAAACTCGATCGCATTGGTTATAATATTAGAACTCAACAGATTATATTTATAATAATTTTTGAAATTATCACTCATATTGAATAATAAAAATAACAGTATTTGGCGAATTGAAATCGTTTTTCAAAAATACTCGCGCTCACTTCGTGTCAAGTAAAATGAAACCGCAAGTTACGATTACTCCCACGAAGTGACGAATCGCTTTAATTAATATTTTTAACATTAGTTTAAGGTTTGCGCGTTTTTTTGTTCTCCTTATTACGCCATATTTTTAAGACAGAGACATTCGCGCATTAAAGTATTATATATTTTGTAATTTTGTTACTGTGTATTGCTACAGCTAAGTATAACTAAAACGTTTCATCCGAGGAGCGAAAAATACCAATAATGTGAAGTATACCGGCTTTTTAAAATTTTTGAAAAGTTTGTGTGTCAAAAGATGTCCTGACTGTCGAGGGGACGACCACCGTTAAGACGCGCCAGACCACGTCACATCGTGTAGGACAAAGCTCTCTGAACTAAGGACCCGCTTTAACTCCCCCCCCCCAAAAAAAAAAGGAGGTAAATAATCTAAATATAGGGAAATATTTGTAAGTATAAATATATTTCTATAAAATGTTAAAATTAAAATACATGTTCATAAATTTTGACCCGTTGAGAGCTATTGATATTTTATGAGGTCCTTGAATAAAAAAAGTTTGGAAACCCCTGTTGTAGGACGCATGTAGTACTGCAGTTTTACTCACACGAAGCACACTACAAATAAGTTTTTCCCGCTACGTGTATGTACATAATAATAATAATATATGCTCTCGCGTGTTTGAACAGCGACGACTGACAGGCTTGACACCGTTTTATCTCCCCTCGTTTTCGAAATTTATAGTTTGATATTTATAGGTCTACGTTTTTATTGCGTAAAGTTTTCGCTTTATCTGGATAATATACACCACTCGATGGCGGATTGACACCGCCGCCATCAGAAGTACATATTAACGATAATGACACCCGCACACGTCTGGCCGACACACACGGGGAAAAAAAAGAAGAAGAAAATTTTAAAAAAGGACGTATTTCACATCTTGGGTATTCTTTGCATCTCAAGTTGGATACTCTTGTGGATCTAATGAATTTTAAAGAAATCATATCATCAATAAGACAATTCAGAGCGAAGTTTCAGCTTATACAACACAATTTTTCTTAAAAATTATGAAGTTGTATGATGATTATAAAAAAGAAACAAAACAAAAAAAAATTATTTTCAGTCTAACAGTTTTTCATTTCACTATTAACTGAGAAATGTAAAACAAAATTTATGATTTATATTTTTGTGATTCAAAAGTTGCTGGTCGAAACTTTCGCACTAGTATTTCCATACGAAAAAGTGTTTACAGAAAAGTAAAAAAAAAAAAATAAAAACAAACGTCATTGTAAAAACATTAGCTTCTTCGCTACACTCAGAACCTAAAACGTATTATTTTTTCTCTTCTTCTCTGTATTGTATTCAAATAGTTTGGGCATGTAATATTAATTCTTATACTTAATCTGTACTATTTACCCTTTTGAGATGTTAATTATATATAAATAAAAATTATGTGTGTTAGTCGCACTGTGGTGCGTGAATCATATGAAAACATATCATATTCTTTATTTTATACACATAATAGTTATTACGGTCACGAGGTTTGACCGATATGCGTGATCTACATTTTATGCAAAGACGGGATATCGTTAACGAGTCTGTAATAACGACGCTGTAATTCTTTGTTGTGACGCAAGACGCGTATTTTCCGTATGAATAATAGTAATAGATTAACGCTTTCGCACAAAAATAATAATTAACGCGCGAATGGTAGTTAATAGTAGAATAACGGTACGCGTTTCGTTTTTCAATTATTATTAGGTTGAATCGATGGCTGTATATTATATTTACAACGATTTGTTTTCTTTTAACAATAAAAATAATAATAATAAACGTTATTTTCTACCGGATAGTTCGCCGGTGAAATTCGCTTTTAAGGCACTACAGTGATTAACCATAATATTATTGATATTAGTGCATCAGTGCAGTGGCGTGTAAAATATAATAATAATAATATAGACGTCTTGCGTCGTTGTGTTTTCAATCGGATGCGGTCGGCTGATCCAAAGATGTAATTCAGTTTCGGTACGAAGATGATGTGGGAGAGGTTTGTGATTGGAAAATTTCGTTGACCTCAAAAACTACATACTTGTGATAAAGTACTGGACAAAAGCGCACAATTTTGGTAGATTAAAAGTTAAAACCGCTCATTTTATAGTAATGTGTAAGCAGTAGTAATTGTAGTAATTAATTTTAAAATTATAAATACATTCGACTGTACAGAATACATTATAGATAGGTTCTAGAGACCTTTTTGAGGTTGAATTCGAATGTGCGCGGTTTTTAGACGCAATTGGAAAATATATCACGAAATTCTTTGCGTCCTTCGTGCATACGATTTTAAAATGAGTTGAATTGTAAATTTACAAATTTTATAATCACGTTTACGGAGATCGAACGTTCGTCAATTTTTTCTGGTAAGCGTTGAAATTTTGACCAAAATTCTTTATTTGATCGTGGAATAAAGATTTTGTTTTCAATAAATCCATTAGAGACATATTTTCATTGAAAAATCTTCACGCTTTTCCATCTACAATACGATTTTTATAAAGATCGGTTGGACAAATTATTTTTTAAACGCGTATAAAGTTAGAATTATGTTCGAAGTATCTTGTTATTATGTCTACTTTTGTATTACATACTTTCTACCTAGATGATTACACGCGGTTCACAGACGAAAAATTAAAATTGGAACTAAAATTAAAATTAATTATTCGCCTTTTTATTTTATTACCTAGTAGCCTAGTAGTAAATATACCCAACTTATTTTAGATTCTGAACAAAGTGAAGAAGCTAGTGTTTTTACAATGATGTTTATTTATTGATTTTTTTTCTTTTTTTTTCTGTTAACACTTTATCGTATAGAAATACTTGTCCAAAAGTTTCGATCAATAACTTTTTGAAACCGGATTAGCCTCTAGATTGTACTTTAGAGAGGTCATTTTTTGAATTTCTCAATTCTTCAATTTTT
>JAIPRM010011888.1:0-12532 GCA_025469315.1 Stegophylla sp. TES_Ste_2020 | reverse complement strand
TCGTTCAGAATCGTTTTACTGAAGAAATGATTTATCGTTTCTTTAAAATATAATACGCCCGTCAAGAGAATACCACCCGTCGTGCGAAGTACACCCATCGTGCGAAGTATGTCCGCTTTTTTTTTTTGCTGATCATAAAATTTATTTTTTGGTTAAATTATTGTGTTCTGTACATTGAATATAAAGAGCAGATATAGGTAAGTTAACCATTTAGAATCAATTCATAACAAAAAAAAAAAATTTAATACATTATGTTTTAGGTCTTTAATTTCAAACCACTTATATTATTTCAGTGCAATAAGTAAATACAAGTTATAAAGTAATATGCACTTATTCAAAACATTTCTAAGCTTAAATATAGTTCAAATCTAACTAAAAAAATAAAACAAATTTTTTCTATTTAAATAAAAATATTAAAATTTGGGGGGAAAACCAGATAAGTCCATGTCGGGTCAAGTTAATTTAACATTTATAATATGTACATAGAACAAGTACATAGATTAAATATAACTATATATACATCTCTAGTATTGTTTGTAAAATCAAAATTGTTAGTGTTTATAATTTTAAAGTTCTTTTTTCACCCCATAAAAGTGTATTTTGATCATATTGAAAAATTTTAAAATGTGGACTTATTTGGTTTTTACAGCAAGCCCTTCAATTATTATTGTGTATTAGTTGAAGCTTCGTTCAGAATCGTTTTATTGAAGAAATTATTAATCGTTTCTTTAAAATTCAGTACACCTGTCATCAGTATTCCACCTAACGTGTGAAGAACACCGCGACGAGCAAAGTACACACTTTTTTTTTACATATTTTAGATTTTATTTCATATTTAGTTACATATTATAGTAAAAATAAATACATATTATAATATGTACATATTTTCGCATTATAAATACATATAAATCAGCACCTTAGTTATGAATCAAATGTCAAATGAAAAATGCGTTGAAGTAATTATATATTATACATAAAATTACATATTATTTATAAGACAAAATTGCATATCTATGTGGAAAAAGATAGACAGAAATATCGACAAGTAAAGAGATAGAGAGATAGAAAGATTTGTTTGCTGTAACGATAAAGCAAATATGAGTAGGTAAAAATATGAAAACACATTTTTTCACACATGAACGAATAATGGTTGTTATTTAGCTAAGTTTTGTATAAAAAATAAATTGATTCCACATGATAATATGACGAAGAAATCATTTGGTACTTTATCTTACCTCAAACTCTAAATGAATGGCCCCGGCTGAAATATTACCTGCTTGTTAAATTTAAATTTTAAATGAATTTTAGGATAAAACCAATGTCTCGCGTTTTATTTATCTAATTGTTTGACGCAAAAACATCTGTTCAAACACCAGATGTTCTCGTACTGTTGAATATTGTTTTTTTGAATAGGTACCGATCAGTCAAGCCTAAAACGAGCAAATTCGCGTTTATTATGCTGTGAGCGTTTACGTACGTGAAACAACATAAATAAATTACCTACTGAAAATTCAAAGTCTCGCGGTCGACATCTCCACAAAAAACAATTCATTTTAAAATGGTAAGTGACTTGGACAAATCGTATTTAAAACAGAATTTTCGTCAATTAAATCTATTTCTATTACTATAATTGAAGCTTTGTAAAAAATAAATTTTAAATTGCTCAAATAAATTCGTTGAAAAAAGGGTATAATAATTCCTATTTGTTTGGAAAAAATTATTGAAATACAAATACACACTTGTTTAGTAAATACGTGGACATATTTCATAAACAGTATCTTATAAAACAAATTCTACTTTACATAATATATATATAAATATTTATATCGAAGTAAAGATTGAAACCTAGATCAATGCGTTTAGTCAACTTTGGGAATTATAATATGACTTTTTTGTTGAATAAAATATAAACATTTTACAAATAAGAAGTTATTATACGTGGAATATTAACTTCAATATATCTCCCGACAGACTTTTTTTTACATTAACATGTTATACTCGTTATTGCGAAAAACGCTTAGTCCAAAATTGTAGTTTTTAAGATTGAGGATAGAAAAAAAATTTCACGAAATTTTAATGTTTCCTAAGTGGAGGAAATTTATTTTCTTTTTTTATCATTTCATTGTTACAATTTGAAATTTTGAGTGTGTTTTGCATGAACGATGGCTTTATATTTCATGTTACAATTTAATGTAGAACTCAGTGGCGTATTCAGATGAGGGGTTATGGGGTTGTAACCCCCTCCGAAAATTCAGCGTCGAAAAATACTTATCAATAAAACATTATCAATCTTATTGAGTGTAAACTGATTTTTTTTTTCAATAAAACCCTTGTAAAATGTTTAATTCTTTTTAGGAAATTTGATTGCACCAAAATATTTGCAATAAAATTTTCTACCTAGACACCAAACTTGAAAAAAATCGGTCGAACCAATTTTTTTTTTATGCACGTTAAAAAGTGTGTAATTTTAAGTAAAACTAACGAATTTCGTAAAATTTCTAAATTCAAACGGTTATAGAGAAAAAAGTTGACTTATTATTTTCGAAATTTTTTCAGCTCAATTAGACATATATATCAGTGAGATCATATTAAAATTTTAAGTCTTAATATTAAAAATCAAATATTTTTTCACATAAAAACTAACAAAAAAGAAAAATTTCCAAATTTTTTAAAATGCTGTACTTAATTTAAAATTAATCAATTCTTTTTGAAATTTCATGAAATGTTCTCGTCACCATTTTTAGTAATTGGCAATTTTTTCAAGTTTCTAGCTGCATTATTTTCGAAGTTATGGTAAAAAGAATTTTTCGATTTTACGGAAATTCTGGCAATTCTATATTTTAATTTTTTGTCAATTTTTCGACAGATTTTCCACGTTTTTGGAAAAAGTATTGAGAATTCAAAAAAATTATCTCCTTAAAGTATTATCTGGGTGTGATTTTCGATTCATAGAGATATTGATCAAAACTTTTGGACAAGTATTTTTGTACCAAAGAGTGTTTCCAGAAAGAAAAAAAAAATAAACATCATTTCAAAATCATAAGCTTCTTCACTCCGTTCAGAATCTAAATGATGGATATTTACATGCTTTAACATATTGCAAAAAAGTAATAAAATGTATAATTACAATAAAACCATCAAAAATGTTAAACAATTTAATTTGTTAAATTTTTTTTTCAACCCCCTCCGAAAAAAAATTCTAGATACGCCACTGGAAGAACTTATAAATATTAATATGAGTTGCAATGTAAATTGCTATATGCATATTCATAGACATATTATCTTTTAAATTTTTCTTTTTGATATTTATTATTTTTCTAATTTGCTTAATAATAACATTCTATAAATATCAATATGTACAGTCGCCTTATTCTGAAAAAATAAAAAAAAATTCAGTAATAACAAAAAAGTACCTTTTATAAATGTGTTATGTGAATAATTAATTTTAATGTCTAATAATATTGTTTCTAAAATTAACCGAATGCTGTAGACTTCTACAATTTGACATTTCTCGCTTCAAAAAATAAAACTTTTCAAAATCATTTTTACTATATAGATATTATAAATAGGTAATAAAACTTATTTATTCTGAAAACATGAAACGATAAATTTTATTGTATTTTGACGATTAAACTCTTATAGCTAGAAAATAACTGAACTGATTTGAGAGAAAACGTGAATGCAGGTAAACCCGTTTTTACGTATATTCTCGTATTCTTATACAAGATAATTATGCTCACTCCATTTTTTTTGCTGTAAAAATAGAAATCTGTTGGATATTTTTTTTAATGTTTAAGTTATTATAAAAAATATGTTTTCCATAACTTTATTTTCCATGTCAATGATGCCCAGTGGGAATTTTTTTTTAAATAGTAAACTCCTTTTTTTACTGAATACAATTTATAGCTCTTATTGAATTCCAGTATAATACTATATATTTCACACATTTTATTCTAATTTTACATAGATTATTTTTGTACTTGGATGAAACTGTTGACAATTTTGAAAAATTACCTCTTTATAAAACAAACTGCATATGCACATATAAATTTGAAGAACAAAACTATTGGAAATTTTCTACTATTCCCAAAAAAATGTTACATACATAAAAATAAAATAAAAATCACTACCATTGTGAAGCCGATCCATATTTCGCTACGTTCAGAATCTAATTATATCATTTTTCATGTCCTCCCAACAGTTAAGATGACTTATTTCCGCCATTATAATATTTCAGACACACTACTGGATAAATTGACATTTTTGGTTTATATTTTACAATAACTAAAAATTAGTCAACTTGTCAACAACTATTATACTATTAAAATAGTAGTAGTTGCTAAACTTTTGTATTGATGAATTTTTTTTTTAAGTACTAGCAATTATTTTTTTCGTAGCAAATGGCTGACAAACAATTGTTTATATTTTACACAAAACAATGTGATGAAAGAAAACTAGTTTCAATTTATATCTGTTATTTTATTCTGTCTGCTGGTTATTTAATAGATTTTCATCAAACAATTTATCGATAATGTTTTTATGTATGTAATCCTACAGATGTGGGTTAAAAAATATGGGCAAAATTTAAAATTTCAACTACATAAAATGACATTATTTACCCGAGGTTTCTTGTTAAACCTATTTAAATTATAATGAGTTTATTTTGGCTCCTGGCAAAAGTTTGAAAAATGTAATTTCGATTTCAATGTAAAACTGAAAAGTTTATCTATTTTAACTTTTCGCAGGTACCTACTGTATTAATTTCTTTTACGCTTTTAACACGGAAGTGAATTGATTGAAACGGGACAAAAAGTGCCCTCGTTAGAAGTTTTTTTCAGGACAAAGTACTAAAAAAGCGACAAACTGTTGAATAGACTATTTTTAACTTATTACCTACCCAAAAATTCATCGCGGAATCGGCCTAATAACAATAAATCAACATTTATTATCATAATTAGGTTTAAACGAAATTTTAACATAACTACCTATTCTAAATATTTCAAAGATGATTTGATAATTTATGATGATTTTGAATTGAAATGGAGTTTTCATATGTTATGGGGAGTATCGAAATATGCAATTAGAGAAAATTTCCAATTTGAAACTATTTTGGAAATACATATTGACAACACGATTGGAAACGGTCGTTAACGTCGATACATTTTTGATTTTTAAGTTTCCACGCAACGTCCCCTAATAAATTAACACTCTCGCTGAGATATTAACAATCAATTTCTTATATTATTTAAGATCAAAATAATTAAAACCCGGGATAGTTTTGAAAAAAAAAAGCTGTTCTTGATTCTAATGCATTCGTGAAGCAGAATTTAATTCCTCATAATATTATTTGTGAATAATATAATTACATTCTATTGTGGTTTTCAAAATAAATCGATGGTTATTTTCGATTTAGATGAGCTCATAAAGCTTTAATTCCTTGTCCATATATAATTGGTTAGTGCCATAAATTGTTAAAACGAATTCAACATTTTTACGTAGTATATTTACATAATGTAAAGAACTTTTAGATTCGAATGCGTAATAGAGATACGTCACTGGAATATTATAATTGCAACGTTACTCAAAATTATTAATGCTAAGCAGTTCTGTTTTTCTTAATCATTTCGAGTGTTTTCTCTATGGGGGAGTTGAGATGGCACATTGGGGAGAGGGAATATAATGATAATGAAATAACGAGAATCGTATTTATTAAAATAATAAATATTAAATTAATTTATGTTTTTAAAATTAATATTTTTTTACCTATTATAATTAATACTATTAATTAGTAAGTTTTATTATATTTAATTTTTTAAACAAATAAAAAAAAAAAGCCGGACATACTTTGCATGATGGGTATACTTCGCACGACGGGTGGTATTCTCTTGACGGGCGTATTAAATTTTAAAGAAACGATAAATCGTTTCTTCAATAAAACGATTCTGAACGAAGGAAGTTAATAATATAAGAAAAAAAAAATTTTTTCAAAAAGTTTTCAAAATTTTTTTTCACATTTTCAAAATTTTCTTGCGCCAAAATCTTTTTAATAGGATTTTCTATCTATGTTTAAATTTTCATAAAATTCAGATCAAAAAATGATGGTTTCCGTGTCGTTTTTGTCAAATTTTGGGTAGTTTTTTCCAAAAAAAAAATTTAAGAATTGAGAAATTCAAAAAATGACTTCTCTAAAGTACAATCTAGAGGCAAATCCGGTTTCAAAAAAATATTGATCGAAACTTTTGGACAAGTATTTCTATACGAAAAGTTGTACACAGAAAAAAAAAAAATAAAAAATAAACATCATTGTAAAAACACTAGCTTCTTCACTTCATTCAGAATCTAAAAATATAGAAGTCAATATAGTTGTTTCATATTACATAATTAATAGTTATTTTGTATAATTTATTTGTATGGCTCACAAAATACAGGTCTTAATTCTAATTTTTGGAGAGAATGAGATTTTTGGAAATATACAAGGGGGGGGGGCATAGAATAAAAAAGGTTGGAAACTACTGATATAATTCTAGTGATTAACACTTTACTATATACGTTATTTTCAGGAGAAATTTTTGTGGAAAATGAGAAAAGGATTTCTTATTGCATGGTTTACGTTTTGTGGCATTATTTTCCTAATGAGTTTGGTATTATACTTTAATATTGATGAATCTATGCATTATAAGCATCAAGTTGAAAATTACAATCGTATAAAGTTTTCAACATTGCTAAACAACGAAATGGCCGCATTTAACGCCACCTGGGTATCAGGTAAGCACTGATACGTGAAAACAAAATATGAAATACTAGTTATTCAATATGATACATCTTAATAAAGAGGAAATAGCACCGAAATCGTATAACTCTAATGGGATTTAGCGTCAACTATAATTGTGTTGTGTCATACATTAATACATAATAAATTCATTAAATTATAAAATATTAAATGTAGTGATCTCCCCGAGAGTCATAAAAAATAAAAGAATTTCGAATAATTATTATTAAAAAAACCCGTGTAAAGTGTATTCATTTGTGTTTGCTTCAAGTTCAGGACAATACATTTCCTACAACATTTTTTAATAGATATCATAAAAGTCAAAAAATTTTTTATTTATTTATTTTTTTTAATTCTGTGTACAATCTAAAATTTTAAGTAAAATTTTACACTTGAAATGAGCTTTTAATGCAGAATTGAGTATTTTAAAAGATTATTTGGGAAATGTTTGTTATTAAAATATTTGCTCAAATAAGTTGCAGTTATTCTTCATCGTATATCAATCGATAGTTGTTACGCAGTGGTGTATTTATATACAGGCATTATAGGCACGTACTTAAAATGGTACATTTTAAAGAGCTAAAATTTTAAAATTAATTTTTTTTTATTATTAGTGTTAATATAATATAATCTGAGTGTAGACTCTTTGGCCTTTATCATTTTTTATTGCATATATAATGTATATATCCCATAATAGGCTACAGGATTTATATTTTATATTTTAACAACAAAAATCTGAGATTGTCTTAAGATTGAGGTTGCGAAATTCACAGAGACGAAACAACAATTTGGATCTTCACAGTTTAATTAATCTATTGCACAAGTTAACATAAGACACTTTCAATATAATAGTACAGTTAAGTTGTCAGAGAGTGACTGACTGCGGCCGCGGTCGCGAGCCTTTGTCGTCGATGCCGAGGGCCGGTGACCACAAAACCAGTTATTAGGTACGTTGCACGGACTTTGAGATTCGACGGTCGCGATCGTTGAATACGCGACCACGGCATACTCCCCTCCCAGTCCGTGTGATGCACCCGAAACTCCTGTTTTACGACCTATTCTTGGGAGGGGGGTGGAGCTGCCAGATACGTTTCGATATCCGTCTCCACCTCCATCACCTCTAACCGTCCCACCAACACCGCCAACCTGCCACTGGCACAGCGACTGAGATCGCGTCTGCTGTTGCTACTGCTGTGTGCATTGGCGGCCTCTGGTCCACCACTGGGATGCGGGGCTGAAACCGCCCCCTCCTATCCCGGATGTCATGCCGCTGGTATGAGCCACGGGATGGCATCGGTGGCTGTTTTGCGAGGCCGGCTCTTCCTCGCGCCCCTGATTTGGCTGGTTGCCGTGGTTGGTGGACGGGGGTGTTGACCCGTGTGGTACACCGTCCCTCCGCGAACCCCCACTCGAACAGAGCCCACGCCACAGGGTTTGCTCGGATCTGCCCAAACGACGCTGTGGTGGCGCGTTAGACCGACCAACCAGTCACCACCTCCTCCGCCTGTTTACCGGCCAGGTGATTTGCCTCCCACAGCAGCTGGCGGGCGGTGCTACTCAGCTGCTCGACGAGCCTGGCGATGGCTCCACGTGATGGGCGAGGAGCCCGGTTTGCCTCCGGACGTGGTTGTTGTTGTTCTTCCATCTAATTACAATTTATGGTTAGTGGTGTTCTACTAACGGTCTTACTACTCGCTTCATTGCTGAGACATGTAACTTGATAGGGGTTTTCCCCTCCGTCATGAACACTCCGGTTTCTAGTTGACGTGCTAACCTGACTGGACCGGACGGACATCTTTTTCTTCCGGAGATCCTCGGTCTCGCCGGAATAACCAGTCTCCGGGTCCCTTAATCTTCCGGTCGAAGAACCTTTTCGCCGGTGATTGTCTGGTATTTCTGTTCATACAATTCCGTATTGTGAACAGGTCTTGTGGCAAGCAAATGTTCCATTGGTGGTGCGGCTTGTCGATTAGAAGTATTCTCAGTCCCTTCTTCAACACTTGATTCTGTCGCTCCACCAGATTTGTTCGAGGATGATAAATGGGTGTTGTCCAACCTTCAACTCCCCATCTCTTTTGTGCAATCTTCATCGTCTTTGCCACGAATTGAGGATGATTGTTGGACAATATTTCCCTCGGGTATCCGAACCTTGGGAATAACTCCCGTTCGAAAATATTAACGATTGATTTGGTCGTTGCTTTTTCTAAGGAGTAAACCTCTATCCAGCAACTGTAACCGTCTGTTACGACCAAGATCGTTGTCTTTCCCCGCTGAGTCCTCGGATACGGCCCCATCAGATCAATGCCTAACATCTCCCAGGGTTGAAGTGGGATTCTGGTGCACAACTGATCTTCAGGCTTCCAATTCAGTGGCTTAACACGTGCGCACGCATGACACGCGCGTACATACTTCCGTATGGCCTCTCACATGCCTAGCCAAAAGAAACGACTTTTGATACTCTGGTACGTTTCTTTCCAACCGGGGTGGTTTGCTATATCATGGTCGTGAAACCGTTGAAACAACCGCTCTGCTTTACTTGCCGAGACTACCACCCTTTCTTCTCCAACTGCGATGGATAAGGGATGGCGGTATAATACCTGGTCCCGAACGGCGTAAAGTTTCCGAAGACGACCGTACCTCGCGCTATCACCAGAAAGTTGAACAACCTTCACCCGTATGTCCGGGTCATTTTGTTGCCACTCCCGGATGTCCACTAACGATATGTTTTCGTCGTCGTTCTTCAGTTGAACTGCTCCGCAGTGTATGGTGTTCGACTTCGGTTGGAATACCAGGTGGTCGTGGACATTGTTCTCCAACAACTCCTCGTCAATGGTTTCCAGACCTGCGGAACATCGCGATAAGGCATCAGCCGCTTCATTTTCTACTCCGGGAACATGCCGGATTTCGCAATCGAATACTCCAAGCTGTAGCGACCAACGTGTTAGCTTGCTGTTTGTACAGCGAGCTTGCTGTAACCATCGGAGTGCTGCGTTGTCTGTAAATAACATGAACTTACCCGATTCAAGGTAAGGTTGAAACCGGTCTACTGCCCAAACTATGGTTAGACACTCACGTTCCACGGCTGAATATTGCCCCTGCGCCGGATTAAGTTTGCAGCTAGCGTCAGAAATTATTTTTCTTTTTCCACTCTCCCTCCACTGGAAGAGCACCGCGCCAACTCCAACTTCAATCGCGTCTGTCTGTAAATTGAATTGCTTTCCCGGAAGAGGTGAAGAGAGCCAAGGTGCGGACACTAAAGACTCTTTAAATTTTTGGAAAGCTTCTTATTCGGTGGGTGACCACCGCCATTTCAATCCTTTTTTCAACAGACTCGTGAGTAGTGCGGTGATCTCGGCGTAGTTCGGCACGAACTGACTGAACCAACCACATACAACTAACACCCGCATTACGTCTTTTGCCCGCTTCGGTACCTGTAGTTCCTGAATCGCTGTCAGCTTCTCCAGTTCCCTGTCAATTCCTTCGCTATCCACGATGAGACGCAGGAATTTGATTTGCGCCACACCGAACGTGCATTTCTTCGGATGACAAGTCAGGCTGTATTTCTAGAGTCTCTCCAAGACCCCTTACAAATGATTTAGATGTTGATTGGGACTCTCCGAACATACCACGATATCATTTAAATACACTACAACAAATTTACCAACATACCCACGGAAGACTTCGCTTACCAAGTGGCAGAAAGTGGCAGGGGCATTTTTCAATCCAAAAAGCATTACTCGAAATTGGAATAACCCTCTTAGAGTCTTGAACGCCATTAGAGGTCGTGTCTCAGGGCTGAGACCCACTTGAAAACTTGCCAATATCCTGACTTCAAATCCATGGTGCTGTAAATCTTTGCTCCACCCATTCCTCCGACCAGGTCATGGTGGTCAGGCATTGGATGAGCATCTGACTCCGTCTGCGCGTTCGGATGGCGATAGTCTACACACAACCTGCGTGAACCATCCTTTTTCTTCACATAGGGCCCATAGAGATATGCTGGGTTCTACGAAACCCTGCTCTTCTATATCTCGTACCATGTCCACAATTAACTCGTTTTTCTCTCGGGAATACGAATACGCGTTTAGAGCCACTGGATTTGAGTTCTTGACACGGATATGGTGTTCTATTACCCGAGTTTGGCCAACTAGACCGAAAAAAACTCCGGGATATTGACCTAAGACCTCTCTAACGCGCACTCCGTACTCTCCTTCCGGTTAGGTTAGCGTCATTAGTTGCACAAATTACAATCGCATTAATCGTTAAGTATACATAATTTATAAGTGTCAATGTGTATTAAATATAAATTGTAAAGCAATTTAATTTTTAAGAATCTAATTTGAACTATGTTTTACCTAAATTTACCTTTTTGTATCATATATGTGAATAATGAACTTAAAAATTAAAGTACAAAAATTTCTCTATAAATTAAAATAAAATTTTATTTTTTAAACTCTATGATCCCAACTGACAAGTACGCAAAGGCAGTTCAGGTGGTATGTATAACAATACTAAAAAAAAAAAAAAAAAAACTAAAGATTTTGTATCCAGTTATTTTCTTTTGGAAAACATTTGGTAAAAATTGTTAAATATTATTCGAAAAACAAAAATTACAGAAGTATGTCTAATAACGATTTATAGAAGAATTAAATGTAATAATGCTCGGTGTTGATTATCTGGTTGAAAATAAGCAACAACAGATTTCAGATTAAATATTATATACATTTTATAATTTATTTATACGAATTCAATACCTATTTATTTTCTGTTCATTACATTTAAACACAAAATTTTGATAGTAAAATGTGTTAACGTTTATCATACAATTTAGCTTTTATTGAGCATGCCTTTCATTATAGGAATGCCTAGTGGTTCTCAGCAATACAAAGGTTGGAAACCACAGCTGTTAAACAATTTTAAGTTAACTTAAAAAGAAAAGATCTTCAATTTTTTCAAAACCATTTTAATATTTTACAGTTACATAATACACAATATTTCTAATTAACTTAATATTTTAATATATTCTTAGAATCTATGTATTTCTTTGCGTTTTGAGTTTGAAAACAATTGGTCAAATTATTTTTATTCTTATTGGTTTGATGTTAATTGCTCATCCTCATCATTTCCTTAATTACAATCTACTGGGTTGCTATTATATTTTTGAAATTAACTTATTGCATTTAGCAGTTTTGGTTGCATTAGCAAAAAATCATATGATTCATTCCTCAAATATTTTTTTAAATTAATTTTCAGTATTACTATTGCTTTAATATTAGGTGCAAGAAAACGATTTTTTTTTTATTTCGTTTATAAAACGTTTGTAATAGGAATTATTCTTTCAACTGTTGCGTTAGTTCCTGGTATTGCAAGAGAATATTCTACAATCTTTCAAAAATTGTTGATCAATGTATTTATTATTTTTGAAATAAGCTGAAACTCAGTGGCTAATAGATATAATACCATCAATGAATAAGACAGCAGAACTGTTTGTATGTGCTTCACGATATATTCGTCGTTCAAATTTTAAAATGAACAATCATATATACATACATAAAATAATATATAGTACCATTTTTGAATTGCCCAGTGGGTGGGGATTAGAATACACCCTCGGTAGTCCAAGCCTGTCGTAAGAACTACTAGTATCAAGCGTAAATTATTTATTTACGTTTGAGTAGTATCCCTTAGAAATAAGGTATGCTACTGCGATCAGGGAAAGCAACGGGAAACTACCCTGATTAACCCCTTCCCAAGAAAACCCAT
>JAIPRM010011886.1:0-12533 GCA_025469315.1 Stegophylla sp. TES_Ste_2020 | reverse complement strand
AGGTTGTGCTTTAGAGAGGTCATTTTTTTTTTTTTTTGATCCGAACTATATGAAAATTTAAACATAGATAGAAAATAATATAAGAAAAATTTTGGCGCAAGAAAATTTTGAAAATGTGAAAAATAAATTTTGGACATTTTTCTAACATTTTTTTTTTTTTATATTATTAACTTTCTTCGTTCAGAATCGTTTTATCGAAGAAATTATTTATCGTTTCTTAAAAATTCAATACACCCGTCAAGACAATCCCCCCCCCAACCGACGTGCGGCGAAGAACACCCATCGTGCGAAGTATGTCCGGCTTTTTTTTTAATTGTACATATAATGTATTTATGGTTTCTGTCATATATGTATATTTCATATATATATATATATATATATATATCCACGAGTAATCCCTGTTCAAATGTAGATGACGTGCTAATCATTTAAGTCACGTTTCAAGGGAAAATGTTTATGTTATAAATTGAATAAGATATTCGTGTTTTTGCGTTGAAAGCGAACGGATATATATATTTTTGACACTCTTACCGTTTTTTCGCACGCTCTCGTGAATATCCGGAAACGCAGACGAAAAAGGAAAAAAAAACATAAAAAACCAACAAAAAAAACCGTCCTATAGGTAATACTGCAGTAGTGACAATAATAATAATAATCATATGATACGACCGTCGTCGTCTTGTAGTAGTAAACCGTCGCGGGACCAAGTACTGGTTTTATCACCTCGTCTGGGGCATATATATATATATATATATATTTCCCCCTCCCCCCGCCTGCATCAGCAGCCAAATTTTTCGTCTCGTCTCGTCGGATTCGCCGGCGAGTTAAGTTCCGTGTCGACAATATTTCGCCGCCGCCGCCGCCGCCGCAGAGATTATGGGCTAACGTATATACATATATATATATATGTTAATACCGGGCACGAAGAACCCTCGACGATCGTTGGAACGACGCGACACGTCCCGTTCGCACCGCGGCGGCAAAAACCCCCGAAAAACACATTTATATCCCACTACTTTTATTTTTTTTACGCCGTTGTGCCGCGGGTTAACGCGAACGTTCCCAAGACGCACATCCGGTGTGGCAGGCACCTCCCCGCCCCGGCTGGTTGCGCACACACCGCGTATTATAATGATGATAATAATAATATATTGGTGGTAACGTGAGTGTAGTAACGACCGCGACGAAAACAACACCGCTGCGCGCACGCACGCCGAGCAGATAAGTCGCCACGTGAATATTGTTACTTTTTATATTTTCGAGACGTGACGACGGCGTGGACGAGAAAATATGCGGCGGCGTTCAATGTTTTCGGCTGCGGGTTGCGAGTTCCTGCGCGAGAAAGAGGCTCGGATAGAGAATTTTTCCACACATTATTATATTATTTGCTGCACTGGCGGAAAAAAAAGAAAAAAAACGAGACGTGCAATACGTTCCTGAGTAGATACGGAAAATTATTATGTAAAGACAAGTGTACATACTTCGCACCACGGATAATTCTTCGCTCCTCGCGTCCGGATACTCTTGGTGGACGCGTGGAACTTTCAAGAAACTACGTATTATATGATTAGTCATTTCTTCGATAAGACACTTCGTTAATCATGTAAAGAACAATAATAGTTAGACACGCCCACCAAGAGTGTCTGACCCGAAGAGCGAAGAATGCCCGTGGTGCGAAATGTGTGAAATGGCTTTCTCGTCTACACTTTACTGTACTTCATCTAATAAATAAAGAAAAAAAAATTAAACGAGAAAAAAAAATGTTAGAAAAATGTCCAACATCATTTTTTCACATTTGCGAAATTTTTTTGCGCGAAAATGTTTATGTTTTTTAATTTTCATAAAGTTCGGATCAAAAAATAACGATTCCGAGTCTTTTTTTCAAATTTTCGAAAGTTTTATCCAAAAAAAAAAAAAATTGGAGAATTGAGGAATTCAAAAAATTACCTCTTTATAATACACCAACACAGAGTATATGAAAACATTTTCATGTACTCTGTGGTACAAACTAAAGGCCATATCATTGTTAAAACGTCGTTCAGAATCTAAAAAAAGTGAGTACTTACTTCACGCCTCGGGATGTTCTTCGCACCTCGGGTGAGATACTCTTGACGTGTATGTATTTTAAATGTGTTTTACGCGTTTAATTTCTATACAAAATTGTCTAAAATACGAATAAAAACAATACATAAGTTTAATTTTTTAAAATGCAAAAAAATCTCAACATAAAATTTGTTTTCGTATCATTTTACTTCGCTTTGATCGTTTATTTGGTTGTTATGGAAAATTTAATAGCGACCTGATATTGCTTTTAATTTGTTAAATATAGTAACACAATAGTCAAAAATGTTTTTTTGTTTTTTTTTTTAGTTTTAATTGTTTTTTAACATTAGTAGCGAAATCTCTGCTCAAAATTGTTTTTATTAAAGAAATGATTTATCGTTTCTTTAAAATTTAACACATCCATTTTAGTCGCATCCGAGGAGTGAACAATACCCATGGTGCGAAGTATGTCTGGATTTTTTTAATTTTATTTGTTATACTTCTTTAAAATTTATTTACTATTTTTTATCATATTTTATTGTCCCCCTTCTAAAAAAAAAAAAAAAAAAAAAAAAAAAAAAAACTTTAACGACCATTATTAAGCAATATGAAAAAATCAAAGACATTGTTCGCCCCTCGGTTTGAATACACTTGGGGGATGTGTTGAATTTCAAACAAATTATTCTAACTTCAAACATTTGATTCACTGAGCCGACTTTCATCAAATTCATATCACAATATCACTTGTGAAAAAAAAACTTAGAGATTAAAAATTAAGTGTTTTCTCACTGGAAATTGGTTTTCACCAGTTTAAATTTTAAATTTTAGCGGTTATAAAAAAAGAAAAGTTGACATTAGTAAACTTAATTAAACTTTCGGCAAAATATAAAATTTTGAAAATTAAATATTGCACTGGATAAAAACTTTTAAGAAACAAGATAAATCCAAAATTCTAAATCTACCACAAAAATGATCAAATTTTCTCCATCTGTATTACATATTACTATATGTTGATAAATCCGTTCAAGGTCTTTTCGTTACAAATTTTTTTAGTTATGTTGCAAATATATATATACAATTTTGTAATTATAAAAACAAAAAAAAAAAACGTCAGTAATACGGGGATTTTAACATTCAGTTGATTTTAACATTCGAAATCACTCATTTCGTCATTGCGGTCGACGTTAATGACTTTTATATCAACGTTAAGTCCTTAAGTTTTGATACTTAAATTTATTTATCTCCGAAATCAAATCCCCGACGGATTATCTACGTAATCTTTTCAAATCGCTCTATGTATTATTTAACGTGTTTTTAGCGGCGAGTTTTTCGTCAGTTTTATGTTTTTTTTTTTTTTTTTTTTCTCGTTACGCTATTAAAAATATTACCCCACCGGGCTTAAAAACGTTTTTGACGTACAATAATAATAATAATAATAATAATAATAAAAACCCCTAAAAAATGAAATAAACGTTGTCGGTTTCAAAAACGTACGTCTGTTAATGCTTGACTTCCATTAAATATTCACACAAACAAGTTAAATCTGTGTGTATGTGTGACCAACGACGAACAGAATAAATAAAAAAAAGTTTTATTAAACATTTTTTCTTGTAAATTTTGAGATAAGACGAGAATGTTTTTTTTTTTTTTTGGGGGGGGGGGCGATGACTCGTCGGGTTTTCACAAGGTGATGCATAAAAATGTTATGATAAGGGTTTAAAAGCGATTGTTTTACGCGTGGTAAAATATTATTTATGTACTCTTTTATTTACTTTTAAGAACATTCGGACGGTGAAACATAGGTACTAAAAGAAAAATAAATTGTTATTTTTTCTGTACTATACATAATAATATCTACAGTAATCACTCGGTTTTTTTTTTGGGAAAAATAACCCAAAATTTGACAAAAAAAACTTGGAAACCATCCAATTTTTCGATCCAAATTTCATGAAACTTTAAATACAAATAAATAATATGAGAAACATTTTGGCGACAAAAAAAATTTTTGACATTTTTCTAACACTTTATTTTCTTATGTTAATTTTTTACTTCCCATTTCCTTATTCACTAGATAAAAAAAAAAAAGTAAAATAAGGTGTGAAATTCAAATCCGTTTTCTGCACGGTCCTTGCATTGTGACGTAGTTGTTCGATCGATCGTCTCGGTCGGAATGCAAATATGTCCCCGTTTAGCATAAAAAAAAAAAATAATAATAATAATAAAACGACACGCCGGCAATCCTCTTATAATTGACGGTACGCCGCATTTTTTTTTTTTTTATTCTTTTTTATCTTTTTTCAAACGAATAATGATGACATCGTTTCGTGAATGAAAAAAACCGCGAGTGATATTGTACGTTTAAAATGTAAAAAAAAAAATCCCCACAGTCAAACGGTGAAAACGTATTTCCAGGCCAAATGTTTACTCTAACGAGACACAAAAACACGGACCCTCGACATAAGTTTCACGTTCACTCTTAAACTCAACGTCGAACTCGATCAGAACGAGCAATCGGGCTGACCGTCGAACGACGTCCTATTTTCTACAGGAATGTCCTTTATTATTAATTCATCGTCTTATCCGATCCTGTACAGCTCTCTCTCTCTCTCTCTCTCTCTCTCTCTTTCCTGTGTTGCACTTTTTGTCCGGTTTTCTTGAAAAAATTATGGAAATCAAAAATTCTTCAATGAATGAAAATTTCGAATTTTTATTGTTCTCTATAATCAATAAAATACGCTATAATTTTCTTCGTATTTCGAGCAAGCAACGAAAAGGAAAACTACCGGAAAAACTTGTAATAATAACGTACAATATGCAGTAAACTAGATTTTCATTTAATCGATTTTGATAAAACAGTCGAAACTCCAAAACAGATATTTTCATAAACGACTAAATTAAATAACTAAAGTGAATAACTTTAACTAAATAAATTTTCAAAAATATTTTAAATATGTACGAGCTATCACGAGCAAAATTCAAAAATTCTCTACTATACTTACTAATTAGCAATTTACACTAGTGGCCCTAGCAAAAGAGCGCTAAGTAGTGAGGGGGGCAAGATGGAGAGTTACCGTTTGGCTTTTTTAAAATCAGACGCAAGACGTAATTAGTGACAATATTTTTAATTGATCTAAATGAAATGCGAAATTTATAGATTTATCGATTGTATTTTTCTTATCTATATTTTGTAATATTATTATATTATTACACGTTTACAAGTTTTATTCAAAACTTGTAATGCATAAGAATGGAAAAACTACATAATATCATGTAACTAAGCCACGAAGTCATATATAAATTTCACAATTTTCTGAAAAAATAATGATTTTTTCAAGCCCGAATTTCGTTTCATGATATCATAGCATAAAGTCAAGGAAGGAAACGTTTTTTTGCATATGTTTAGCCTTTTTGATTTTTAAGTCTCTCTTTAATTTTTAAGGCATTTTCGATATATTTATTTACAAATTAGTAAATTCAAGTGAAACCAATTATTTTCTACCGAATCGCTAAGAACAAAAACATGATTATTATTTTTTCTCATATCTTCTCATAAAATCCTGGTAAAAATAAAATATAAATCGTTGTAAAATCTCAATCTTTAAGTACCTTTAAATTCGGGTACCTCATACAATATTCTACGAACAGTTTTTATACAAATCGAAACGACGTATTAAAATGAGAGAATCGTTTAGTCGTCGCGTTTCAGTGCAGTTCGCTCAGACTCACTAGACTCACTACTATGTTTTATATACCGTGTAATATAGCGCGTAAACTATAATAAACTCCGAACTTTATATAATATTCAAGACAACAAATTAAATTTAACGTTGATCGCGCGCAAACTATTCCGAGATGGAACACGCTGCACAGTGCACAGCGTACCCCGCGTCGTTACGCCGCCGTAGTAATAATAATATTATCAGATTTTATAATAATATAATATGTGTTTATAAACTTCAAACTGTTATTGTTAATAAACGTAACTGTTTTGCGTTTCGGAACATATTGCGCGCGCAATGGAACGCCGGCAGGAAGGTGGGGGGGGTGTGTGGGAGAAGGTCATTTGCTGAACTTTGAAAATAACGAATATTTATGTGGCGAATAACTGTCGTCGTGGCTAATAAACAGAAAAGGCGACGAAAACTGCGTTTTGATTCAAAGGGACGAAAACCGATTTGTAGAAAAAAAATTTGTATCGTTTCAAATTATTATTTTTTAATAAATGTTCAGTTTTTCCCAAAAACTTTCCAATTTCCGATCGGTATTGATGAATTGAAAAAACAGTTTTTTTTAAGCACTTGCTTTTTGTTTTACTCGTTTTAAACAATCATATTTGAATACTTGTCTTAACGCGTTTAAAACTTATTTAAAACTTAAATATCAAAATTTTCCAATAATTTGATTTCAAAGATGAAAACAACGGTTGTAGTTTTGTTTGTCTGTGGTACTTTTTCGAAAATCATTAATCAATCCTTTGGCAAATTAGGTAACCTATGAATGCGGACGAATTTCATGGACTGTGCACTATCATTTTGTTTTATTTGTTTTTTATATTGGCGGTTGTAATTACACCAAATTGAAAAACTTGTCATTAAATTGTGAAATTATTAAAAATTTAATATTTTAAGATAATATAATGATAAGGGTATGTAATAAAGTAATTAACAATAGTCGTGACGGTTCTCCCTAAAACTTATATTCACTGACATGATAAGAATATAATTTATGCACATTATACAATTCTGGGTAGCTTTAGATTCCGAGCGAAGCGAAAAAGCTAGTGTTTTTATGATTTTTTTTCTTTAAACACTTTTTCGTACGGGAATACTTGTCCAAAAGTCTCAACAGGCAACTTTTCCAAAACGGATTTATCGTTTCTTTAAAATTCTGCACACCCACCAAGAGTGTCTGACACGAGCAGTGAAGAATACCCGTAGTGCAAACTATGTCCGAGCACCTTTTCGAAAAGAAAAAGTTTTCCCAGATACAAAAAATAAAAAGCCTGACATACACATTCGAACCATGGGTATTCTTCGCTCTTCGTGTGGGATTCGGTGGGTGTGTTGAATTTTGCAGGAACGCTCGAGATCTAAAACATAAAATATAATGATGTGCCTCAAGTGTGCCACAACGGTAATTGGGTTAAAAAGACAACACTTTCTCGTGTTCACAAGGCCCATTAATAATAAATTTGCAGCGCATAATAATACTACGACGAAATTAAACGCAATAGAAATGAGTACCGACAATCGTATTGAATTATAAATAAAGCATGAATACAGATTAACAGCAGAGATCAGCTTGAAAATAATAATTTTGCAGAGCGTCGCCCGAAAAATGAAAAAAAGAAATAATTTTTAAATCTAACTGTTGCGCTCATAATATATACGCATGAAAGTCTTTCGATTTTACCTTTTAATTAAGACGAATTTCGAATTTCACTTCGACGATCAATCCAAAAATATTCAGTTCCTTCGATTTCGGACACACGACAAAAGGCAAATTTTCGTTACAACGCAAAGTCGAGTCTGCTGCAGTTAAATAGTTTCGAATGAAAAGCGAAGAATGTTATTAAAAAAAATGTGTTATATTGTCAAGATATACATTTTCGACATGAGCGAATTCTAAGAACAATATAACAGTATTACACACACTATAAACATATTATACATTTCTATGGTATAAACAACTTATGTATTTATTTATTTATTTATTCATAGCAACGGACCAAAAGTCCAAATCTTAAAGTATACAATAAATAAATATAAATAACAATTAAAATACAAAATAAATGTTGATATAATAGAAATTATAAATCGAAAATTGAATCTAAAAGAGAAGGAGAAAAAAAGTCTATTACATGAAAACCTTATAGACTCCAAAATACAGTAGTAGCGTAGACAGGTAACGTAATTGGAATTATAAATAAAAAAATGAATTATCACATAATAGCGAAGGAAGTAAAAGACAAAAAAACATATTATTACTACATTGGGAAATCTGTAGTACTCTTGACAGACTTTTCCTTGGGTCACTAACATGTTTATGAGAGAGGAATGTGTATACTAAAGTGAAGAATTTAGAATGTAAAATAAAAATATTAATTTCTAACGTTACAGGTATTTATATTAAAATTAATTTGGCTTAAGAGAAAACGGTTTTCAATCTTATTGTTTAGAATTTTGATTAAAAATTTTACATAAAAGGCATTTATTCTTTCTAAAAGAGTATTTAGATTTAAAAATTTTAAAATATTTTCATAATCAGAACGAGAGGGTCTACCTAGGTTAGGTTAGATTTAAATTTAGGTTGGTTTAAAACGTTTTCATCGTTTTTCTCGTTATTGTTTTTGTCCTCAAAACAAAATTATTAATAACATAAAACAGTAGTTACGACAACAATATTTAAATTTTCGACATATACAAAATAAAGATGATCGAGAAAAACTTCGCGGACAACGTTTCAAAAACTAAAACCGAAACGAATTTTTATTTTTTTTTTTTTTTTGTATTCGTTAGAGTTTTACATGATGTACGTAAATTATTACAGATCGTTCGTAACCGATACGTCCAAAACGACGACGAGTTAAACGAGATTTTAATTTTTTAATGTTTTATGCTTGCACACTCGTCAATGATATTCGCACGTTTAACCATTTTTGGGGTAGTTTTAGCGCTTTACAACACATTTAGATCAAAAATCAATAAAATTCTGACGCCACAACTCAGGACCCCCTTGTAACCTTTAAAATAATTAAGTTACAAAAAAAAATAAATAAACAATAAACCATAAAAATTTTGTATTATTATATTACATGTTATTATATACTTTATAGCACAATGTTTCTCAACCCTTTTACACTCAACCGCCACTTTTGACTTCCAAAAATCTCTCACCACCTCCTCATATCAATTTTTTTTTTTTTTTTTTTTTAATTTATGACCTTTTTTTTTCTTATCGTAGACGTAATTCACCTGACGAATTTTTAAAAACAGATAAAACGTATAAGATTTTTATGTGAAAGAGAAATATGTTCAAAGATACTAGACAATGTTTACTCAAAGAATAAAATATTTTTGTTTGAATAAAAGATAAAAAAAATTTCCCATTCAATATTCACACAAATGTTTTATACTATTTAATTATTACTGGATTATCGCAATTTTATTTCTACCTTAATCGTCAAATACGGAAAATAACAATAGAGTTGAAACTTCAAACAGCCACTTACACATTTGAATACATTCTTCAATTTATAAAAAAAAATCTTAGAATATGGAAAAAATGGTAAAAAAAAAAATAATAAATTTATTCGCAAAAACAGTCACTTTAACTCTTTACTAGAGATAGGTAATACAGATATAGGGATTTATAGAGATAGGATTCAATTCCCTCGGAAAGAAGTTCCAAATATGCCCTGGTTTTAGGTAAAATTTCCATGAATAAACTGAAGCTTCACCCAGAATCGTTTTGTTGAAGAAATCGTTTGTCGTTTCTTTAATAAAATGCAACGCGCTCACCCAGAGCGTTCCACGCAAGGAGCGAAGCGAATACCCGTGGTACGAAGTATATTTTGCATTATTTTAAGAATGATTTACGTAGCTTTGGTCTCGTGTTATCCGTTTTGTAAACCGTAATTTCGAATTGCAATAATCGCCTTTAATCGAAGTCGCCATTATAACGATTAAAATGCCGTTAAAATTTAAATAAACAAGTCGTACTACATTATATATCGTTGTGTCACACGTGATAAAAACAAATCTCAGAGATTCACCCCGCCCCCCCCTCCCCGTCATCCGTCTTCACACCGCTATAAATCCGTTCCCGACTAAATATACACTCATCATACGCGACAAAACAAAAGTAACGCGACGAAGAACGAACTTCCGGCGGCGTGCGGCGAGTACGACATAAAAAAAAAAAAAAATTACACACGAGTGAAAGAAAGAGGGAGGAGGAGACGAAGGAGTAGAGGGAATAATAAGTACTACAACAGTGCAGTGGTCTGATATTCCGAAACCATTATTCGTGCTCTCGGAATAATTATACAACAAACACACACACACACACACAGTCGTATATAACCGGTGTTGTTCTACTATTTCATCTCGGTCATGCATAATTAAATTTATCTTGGCGAAATTCTACTGCTGTTGCTGCATCGGTGCCGAACCGTTCCGCCGCGGCAGCGATCCGACCGCCACGTGAAATACCGTTTTCCGCGAGGAGACGACATAAGAAACGTCCCGCGGCCCCCCCCCCCGTACCGGTGAGACGACGGCGCATTCAATATGCATGAATAGACGATGAGGCGGCGGCCTAATGGCGCCCGGTGCGTTTCAAAGAGGTGAATAACATTATGTAACACGTATTGCTGCGTTTCATTTATGTGTGTGTATAACCAGTTTGTGCTTAAAAATTTCTCAATTCTTCAATTTTTTTTTTGGAAAAACTACCCGAAATTTGACAAAAGCGACTGGGAAACCATCATTTTTTGATCCGAACTACATATTATATGAAAATTTAAACACATATAGAAAATCATATAAGAAAGATTTTGGCGCAAGAAAATTTTGAAAAAAATGTGAAAAAAAAATTTTGCACATTTTTCTAACACTTTTTTTGTTCTCGTTTATCTTAGACATATATAAAATCGAAAATCGAAACGTTTGACACTTATGTTATCGGAAATTACTCGACCGATTATCTAAATTTTTTTTTTTTTTTTTTAAATGGAAGATTATATCACGGAGAAGGGTCCTATCGCAATAACATTTGTCTGAGTTAATAAACCTCTGAGTTATGTACTAATTAAAATAAACGTGTAAATATTGTATACCTATGTACATGGTATATATTTTACCGCCCGTGGGTTCCAGTTACTTTGGTAACCATGACAACACTTTGATATAAATAAACAAAAAATGTAGTTTATTCTGTTTATATTACGGGCATATATAAACGGACATATTTATTTTTTTCGGGCAACGAATTGCACGGGCACAGCTAGTTTTTTATATTATTAACTCCCTTCGTTCAGAATCGTATTGATTGAAGAAATGATTTATCGTTTCTTTAAAATTCTATACATACCCAATCAAGAGAATCCCACCCGTCGTGCGAACTATGTCCGGCTTTTTTCATTATTACACAGCAGACACATTTATTGCACGCACACATACACATACACACGATTATCGAGTATCCAACATTATTACATGACAATTATTATTGTTAAATATAACCTAATTGACAATTATTATTATTGTTTATTAATTGAAGCTTTGCTCAGAATCGTTTTAATGAAGAAATTATTTATTGTTTCTCTAAAATGTATACACCCACCAAGAAAATCTTACCCTAGGAGCGAAGAACACCTATGGTGCGAAGTATGTCCGGCTTTTTTTATTAATTTTTTCATCCTCTCTCTCTTCTTCCTCTTTCTTTTATCGCCCTCCCCCCCCCGGCTCTTCATTGGCGAAAACGGAATACAATTAATTTCGGGGCCAAAATTCGGTTCGGTAGTTTTTTGGCTGCACTTTGATTCCACCCTTCATGTATATATACAGGGTGTGTGACGATGATCCAACAATTTTACACTGAAATCGCATTGATAAATGTCAAATATTCGTGATACACCCCCCCCTCCTATATATTATAAAGATACAGGCACCGCGGGTTTATTTTTCGCACGGAGAACTAAAAAAAGCCGGACATACTTCGCACGATGGGTGGGATTCTCTTTTAAAGAAACGATAAATCATTTCTTCAATAAAACGATTCTGAACGAGAGAAGTCAACAATATGAAAAATAAACGAGAAAAAAAAATGTCGTTCAAAATTTTTTTTTTCACATTTTCAAAATTTTCTTTCGCCATAATCTTTCTTATATGATTTTCTATCTGTGTTTAAAATTGCATATAGTTCGGATCAAAAAATGACGGTTTTGTCGAGTCGTTTTTGTCAAATTTTGGGTAGTTTTTTCCAAAAAAAAAAAAATTGAACAGTTGAGAAATTCAAAAAATGACCTCTCTAAAGTACAGTCTAGAGGCGAATCCGGTTTCAAAATGTTATTGATCGAAACTTTTTGACAAGTATTTCTATAAGAAAAGTTGTACACGGGAAAAAAAAAAATAATAATAAACATCATTGTAAAAACACAGCTAGCTTCTTCACTTCGTTCCGAATCTAAAAAACTACCATCGAATGTTAATATTGTGGAGCGCTCGCGCGCGTACACTATAATATATAACAGGGGTGGCCAAATTGTGGCTCGCGAGCCGCATGCGGCTCTCGTCATGATTGTATGTGGCTCGCATTTCGCTTCCTAAAACAACGATTATCTCGTTTTATAATATTGCATTTTTTTTTTTATCGATCACAGTTTTTTTTTTATTTTAAATAATTCCGGCCTTAAGTGCGTGAAAATAGAATTTTAAAAACAAAATAAGATTTCTTCATTGTATGAATTAATATTTATTATTTTTGAA
>JAIPRM010011885.1:0-12533 GCA_025469315.1 Stegophylla sp. TES_Ste_2020 | reverse complement strand
TTCAAAAAGTTATTGATCGAAACTTTTGGACAAGTATTTCTATACGAAAAGTTGTACACAGAAAAAAATAAATAAATAAACATCATTGTAAAAACACTAGCTTCTTCACTTCGCTCAGAATCTAAAACAGATAATTTCATCCAATAAAAAGTTCCGATTTTCGAAACTGAATAGCTGGCTACCCTGGCTGTATCCGATGGAAGATGTTGAAAATACTCGATGCCGAACGTTTTCAAACGGCCCACGACTTCAAAAACCGAAAACCGAGCACGTTTCGTCCATTTACGAGATATTATATTCAAACAGTGACACCAAAATATGTTTACAACGTTTAAAATAAACCAAAAATAAGTGAATTGTGTTCTTTTTCTTTTTATAATGGCCAAAAAACATCCTGAAGGCCACTCCGGGAAACGTCTCAAATTAAAATACGTATGTCCTCGGTAAAAGGATGTTCCTGTAATCTTAGTATTTTTTTTCGTATAACATTTAATAATTAAAGCTCAGGCGACTTTTGAGATGTTTGAATTGAGTTCGGTTTGATTTCGCAATATAATATAATATATGTTTGAATCGAGTCCATAGATGAGATGATTACAATATTCGGTAAACTTGTATAAAGTTTCCTCGCAACATTTGGGGTGCGATTATTCAGCAAATAAGCAATTTGGTGCGGTTTGAATGAAAGAGAGAGAGTGTTCGCAGATGTCTGAAGGATATAAACGTGGTTTTCGAGAAATTTCCGGACGATTCGCAGCGTAATACGATTTGTACGAGACGACTTCCGCATCCGACATCGTGTCTGTCTGTAGCCTTTTTTTTTCACTATTATTATTCCATTTTTTTTTTTTTTTTTTTTTTAATTTCGTCCGCGCACTATTATCGCCTTGTCCCGCGCCAAGTGCAATATTGCCCCCTCCCCCCCCCGGTGACCCGCTGTACCGATGCCTCGTCGGGTGCGCACTGCAGTCGACTTAATTACGGCACAACCGTTTCCGGATCCGACCGGAAGTCTGTGCCCCGATGCGACAATCTCCGAAAAGAAACTCGCCGGAAACCGTTCACCGCCGCCGCCGTCGTCACCTCGGCCTGTAATAGTCGTCGCAGAGGAGCGCTAAAATTTAATGCACCTACGCCGAACGGATACGTAGCAAAACCTCCTCCTCAAAACGGACCGTCGTCAATAAGACGGAATCCTCTCGAAATAACGAAAATATTATCAGTCTAGGGCTGAGATTTTAATGCCCTTAAAAATCACTAAAAATTCTTTAAAAAAAAAAAAATTGACTTAAAAAACTCAAAAAATGCACTGAAAAATTTTTTTTTTAATTTATTATTATAATAGCTTAAAATTCAAAAAATTCGCATATCGCTATACCGGGAGGCAACATAAGAATTTATAAAAATATAATGTATAAGAATTGTGGATAAGATATTATTTCATCTATTGTCAACGGGGGGGGGGATAAAAAATGTCTCTAGCGAATATATTTACGGAGGTAAAAACGACTTGTAATTATTTAGCGCCCCTCCCCCCCTTGGTAACGTTTCAGGGGAAGTAAATAATCGTGGGGACACGAAAAGCGAATGACTACGGACCTAAAAGTTCCTCCGTTTTACCACGCGTATAAAGTTTTTCTATTTTTTTCCTATATTTTTCTTAATCTCTCTCTCTCCTCTCGCTCTCTCTCTCTGTTTCTCGAATTACAAGAACCCGATCCACACGGTTTGTTTCCGACACGCGTTTAACTTAAAACTCGATTGTAATACTCTCTCTCTCTCTCTCCGTCTCTCTCTCTTTCTCTCTTTCTTTCTCTTTCTCTCTCTCTCCGTCTCTTTTTCTCTCTCGCGAGAAACGCATAATATACCTACGCTAAATCGATACACACGTATTGTGTATAGCTTAACGTACAAAAGAAGGACCCGGGGTACTACTTTGTTCGGTACTTTTTGCCGCCCGCCATTCTTCTTTTCACAAGACACATACTTAAGCCGTGAATGTTGCCCGCCGCCGCCGCTCGTACTGCGCCGCCATTACCATCACGGCCGCAGCAATTTCAAAAAAAAAACAAAAAACAAAAAAAAACCGATACAGATAACCCCAAACAATCACGAATCATTTTATTACGTGCCCACAAGAGGAACAAAACAAACTGCTAATTTTAACAAAATTTATTGACATATATATACATTTTTCGATACAACGTGGAATTTAATTATTTTTGAGATTTATTTTGGATATATTTTTTCAAAACAATTTCATACTCTAAATATTGTGAGCTGAGAATGTAATGTGACATATATTTCGAAATTTACCGTGCATTTTTAATGGCATCAACAACCCTCATGGTTTAAAAAGCAAAAAAAAATGGCCTAAAAAATTCGATTTGTAATAAAACAAAAAACAGAAATGCCTTTTAAAATAATCTATATCGCCTAAAACGTATTTTCCACGCACTGAGTTACCTTTTAAAACACTTGAAAACAAAATGACATTGCATTAAATTCCCCCATCTCTGGTTACGATCGATAGTGTAGGAGTATAAACACGGTTGTGACGTATACTTTCATATCGCCCTATTCGGTTTCCATTATAAACGCATAATATTTTATCTGAACAAATGCAACGCACATCAGTCGCGTACACTAAATAAAGGGAGGGGGGGGAGAGAAGCCCTTCTGAAATAATATAATGAAAACGTATGAATGGCGCGGTTTCACAGCTGATAATTTCACTAGGTTATTGTTTCTTCTACTGCGCATGATAAACAAGTAAATAATTATAATTTAAAATACTTTGTTTTGAATTTTTTTAAATTGATTTACTGCGTTGTATCTCTCGTCAAAATCTTTTTCGACGCAGCAGCAACGTGTGTAAAATGTGAGTATGTATTTTTTTACCGAAAACGTGCTTGTAAGTCAAAAAACATTAACGTGGTCCACACAGTCATGCGAAACACGCTGTGTCCCGACGACAATATTCGGGGTTTCTTGAATATGTTTTATGACTCGGAGGGTATACACACCAAAGGGAATTAAATAACGAATAGTAGTAGTACACGACTTATATACGGCAAGGTAATTACCATAGTTACTACACGTGCGTGTGTATATCACACTCGGAGTAGCAGCGCGTCTCGTGACAAGGCCATCAGTTTTCCGCGCTACACGCGAGTGTGTTCTGTGCACTTAATGAGGAACGAGATAATCTCGTGGAATATATTATTATTATTATTATTATTATTATCATCGTCGTCGTCGTCGTGGTGTTCTTATGACTTATTCAAAAGTTAACGGCAAAGGGTTAGAAATAATAAAGGCGCGTTAGAGATAATCAGCTTAAGACCAAAGAAAATTCCAAACAAAATTTGGAAGACTTTTTAATCCGATTTTTTTTTTTGCATTTTTGCATTTTTTAATGTGCTGCTAACGTTTCGACGAGAATCGCATGAATTCTAATATATAATTATATTTCCGACACTCGACACGCGACGAATGCAGAGGGGTAGCATTTGGGGGCTAACAGTAGTTATGGAATTTAACCCTACACTGGATGATTTTTTGCATTTTTAAAAAAAAAAAATTGTCCCATATGGAAATTTTATGCTGATTCCAGGAAAAATAATTTTATAAAATCAATTTTGATTTTATTATACTTTTTTCGGTTACTTAAAGGTATGTAACCAAATGTCATCAGTGTGCGCCGCTAGTGACAAGTTTTTTTTTTTTTTTAAATATGAAATATAAACGCTGTAAACCATATAGTCAAAATTATGCTTTTTAGTCTTACAAATTTCTTTGGTAACTACAATACAGTAGTTAATATTTGTTTCAATTGTCACAACAACTTTGTTTTCATTTTCATTTTCTTTACGCACACTGTAACCAACCAAAAAGCATCAAACTGAAAAATGTAAATTACTCTAAAGAAAATATATATATATATATATATATATTATGTAATAGTTATGATTTTAATTAATAATACACACACATTAATGAATTCAAAAATATTTTTTTGAAATCCAAATTCCTTTTGTAACGTTTAATATGAAATGATAAACACAGCAGTACTAGTTACTTGATAAGATAGTTGGTAGTGAAAATAAAACATAATTTGATAAACAATATTGTTACCTAACCAAACCTTTCATAACCTAAATATTTTATTACTATGTAGCCAGATCTGTTATCGAATGAGAATTTTCGCTTTTGTTTTATAATTTTACATTCTTTTCTATTATATTTAAGCTATTGAATTGAGTTCGGTTTAACATACATAATATCAAATAATTTATACATTGAATCGAATGTCTTTGGTGAGAAAATGTCTGTAAAACAGTACTAGACGATTACAGTATTGAAATTTATTGAGTTTTTTTTTGTATTATTTTGAGTCGAAAAAATGTCGATAACAAACTTCGACTGAATGTTTACATAAAGGTTGACCGATATGGTTATTGAAATTAAAATTTGCCATATTATGTAATGGTTTTGGGGTTAAATCGAGATAAAATATTTGAATATATAAGGGTGAGACATGGGTGACGTGGAACGGCGGAGAAAAGGAAACTATTAGAACTCTTTGCATTGTGTTGTGAAAATTTATGATATTAATAAATAAATGCCATTTTAACCGTATCGATGATGCGTTGTTTTTACCCCCTATGAAAATATGGATAAAAGTTGAAATATAATTTGTTATTTATATTGCAGGTTTCTTCTATTGATGCCGGTAGAATCACTGGCCTCTCGGTGCTCTAACTGAATACAAGGTACGTGTAAAACCGAAAATCTCATAACAAATTTATAAAAACTTAAATATCTAATGGTATAACAGTAGGTACGTCTATAAAATTAAAAACCCAACAATGCAAGAGCGGCAGGGTGGGGTGGTGAATAATAGTAAATCCTAAATTTTTTTTTCAGTTCGTCAATGAAAAATATGTTGTAGATCACCCGTAAAGTTTTTTCCTAAATCTCGGATGTTAATTAGGACATTTAAAAGTTACCTAATAATTAGTTCATATCCCTTATATTTCATTTACCTTTACTTAATAATATTTAATTATTGATTATTTGTATTTCAGTGATTATTATATTATAAGATTTTTTCAGTAAAAAGAAAACAAAAATTCGTTGTAAGTATAATGATACTCATTATTACAAATGAGTGAAAATTATTGCAATTACAATGTTTAATAAATCATAAATTAATTAAAAACTAACTTAATTGAGTAGAAAAATATGAAACAAAATAAAAGCGTAACTTGGATTATTATTGTTTGCATCGACCATAGTTCTTAATTTAATTTATATATATAATTGTTTTTTATACTTTTCTATATTCTAAACTAAATTTTTAGTTTTCAAGTATTATAACTGTTTTGTAAAATTCACAATGATTCGTTCTAGACGGCGCTACACTCGCGTACGTCATTGATGTCCGTAGTGTTTTTGTCAAACAATTATTATGATAAAATAAATAACTATATCATCATAAAACGTTGAATAATATTATACAGTACAAGTACACACTACACAGTTACAATCAATTTGTCAAATTAAATTTAATAAACTAGACGATGCTACGCCAAAAGCAACGATTGTGACTGGGAGTAACGAGTTCATAATATTCAACATTTTCATAATACTCAAGAGTAAAATATACTCGTGAAAATATGCCATAATAGTGAATTATTAATTAGTGAAATGATTGAAAAATATTTTAGCTTCGCTATCTATTTATATGAATTGTATTTATAAATCCATAGTAAGTCTATTATTTAAATTTTATGAGAATTTTAAATATAATATACAGTTACAAGTAGTTTTACTTATAAAAATTAATTTGTTCTAAATTTGTATTTACTTCATATTATTTATTTCAATCAAACTTTTAATAATCAATATCTTAATATAAGCTACCGGTGTATATTTAGATCATATTTTTAGTTTTTCATTATCTAACCACCTGTAATCATGTATAAATTATAAACAGTAGGTTTAACAAAAGCATAATCCGAGTTATGAGGGGGAGTTTGTGAGGATTGATCTCCTCCTCTCGCCATCAACGCATTGTCCGATTTAATAACACGAACGTCAAATGTGATGACCGATGAGGGCTCTTTGGAAAATGAGAACTAACTTTGCTGTATTTAGTTTTGTATTAAACGAAAATCTACGACAAAATGGCCTCTTTTAACGATCTGACAATAAAAAAAATAAACAAAAACACGACTTTGTCCTTGGAATTTGATTATAAATCATGTGGTGCGAAATGAACACGTCATCGTCGTCCTAAGACACTGCAGATCACGTGTACTGTGCACTTCAAATGTTTAAACTCTTTGACGTAGGTAGACATTTAAACAGACAGGTGGCCGTTTTGAAATCTAATTGAATTTTAATCACACACACACGACACACCGTTGTCGTAGTATTTACTTATTTCTGTACGTCACTTGTACTTGAAATTTAATTACAATATACTATTATTATGTTTGTCGCTTTCGGACGTTATAATAAGGAAACGGAATTCTCGTCGTGTTTACCCCTCCATAACCACCGGTGTATGCTTACGATAAACATTTGGATCAGGGGAAATTCAGTATACACCACCATTATACAGGGCGCACAAGATGTCCCAAGTATGACTTGACAAATGTACGATAACTTTTGTTCTACTGATAATTTTAGATTCTGAGTAGAGCGTAGAATCTTATGAATATACCACGTTGTTTATTCTATTTTTCCGTTCTATATAAACACTTTTGCGAATAGAAATACTAATCCATAGTCCTCGATCGGTCATTTTTTAATCAAAATTCGGCTCTAAATGGTATTTTATACTTGAAATTTTTCGAAATTCGAATTATTTCAAAGGATTTACACTTGTCACCATTGTTGGACCTCCGACTCCGACTCCTCACCCCATCTCTATTCCCTACCTTCCCCTATATTTTCTATCGGAATGTAATGTTTTAATAATAATTGATTTTTATAAAATTTATGTGCACTAAAATATCATTATTATAATTTTTTGATTCTGAGTAGAGCGAAGAACATAATGTTTTTACAATAATTATTGTGTTTATTTCATTTTATTTTTTTATTTAAACACTTTTTCGTATAGAGATACTTGTCCAAAAGTCACAACAAATCACTTTTTGAACCAGAATTATTCAGCTCCTAATGGTACTTTAAAAAAGTATTTTTTTCCAATTAGAAAAACTATCCTAAATTTATCAAAAATGCCTTTAAAGCCTTTTTTTTTTTTTTTAATCTAAACTTAATGAAAATTTAAATTAATAAATAGACAATAATATGAACAATATTTTGGTAAAATAAATTTATGTCAAAATTATTTTATTTTTTTTCTCAACAAAATTTATTTATCCTATGTTTAGTTTATCCAAAGTAATCGTTTTTTATGTTATACATTAATTTTCGTATTTTTTTCTTTTTACTAAACTAAAAATTATTATTTTGTACTAACTATGGTTCCGCTTAGAATAGTTTTATTGTTGAAATAATTCAATCATTCCTTTAAAGTTCAACATACTAACATATATTTACATTTTTAACTAAATAAATTGAAATCAATACAATCAATAAATCTATCAAACTTTTGACAAAAATTTTTGGAATAAGTACTATTTATAATATTACGTTATAATCGAAATTAATATGTTTAATGAAAAAAAACAACAAAAAAAAGAAAAAATAACAAACTCGTTACCAAAGTACTAAAAGCTAAAATAGAATATGGCTATAAAATATCATAATAATATATGCCCTGAAAGTTTACGATTTAAAAATTTATAAATTAGATTTTCTGAACTCTTGGGCCCTTAGTGATAAAATTAATCGGGAAAATATGAGTGTACATAAAATTTAAATAATAAAGTCTGGAATTGGATTAAAAAAAAAAAATGTAATATACGGGGCTATAATGTTTGATGATCTGGTAGAAAAGACATGTCAAATATTGTTGGTTGGAGACGGAGGAGTTAAAAAGGTATAAAAAAATATCGATTTTTGATGAGGCATTATTTTACTAACTTTTTTAGATGATATGTCGTTACAGAAAAAAATCTCGTTGTGAAAACAATATTTATTACGTCTAAATACAACAACAGCACGCCAACAGTAAGCTGAAAACAGTCGCGTTCAGAAAACATACACACGAATTCCAAAAAATAATAATAATAACCCGATAAACAGCTATATACTGTCGTTTTTAAACTTTTTTTTAACAACTCTCGAAAATATTTGTTTTAACTACTTTCAATGATTTTGGGTTACAAATAATTCACCGAAATTAATGACTTTCGAAAATAAATAATATTTTTTAATCCCTGCGACTCGAATTAAATACTCTTCTTACTTACTGGTGTTAAATCCCACTCGTTTACACGGCGGCGGCGGGGTTTTTTTTTTTTTTTTTACAGAAATTCGTCACTATGACACGGCCATCTTGATCCAGAGACTTAATATAACAACAATATTTTAATCTAATATATATCATTATGCTCGTGTTCTGTACAGGTGCCTGGTATACCTAAGTTAAGTCTCTTTTTTCTTTTCATATAAAAAAATTAAGAAGAAAACAGTGAGTGAACACAAAGGAGCTAAAAAAAAAAGAGATTAATGTTATCTTTAATTTATTGTTAGTTTTCAATGTTCTACGGGGCCCCGACGGATGATTACTTTTAATCCGAGGGCAGTTTTGATTAACGGAATTAATTAAATTTCTCGTGTTGCACAGTGAACAGTACTACAAACATGGCGCGAAACGCGATATTTTTCCATTTATTATAATATACGGTCGAAAATTTTCAAACGACGCGATGATGACGGGTGGGGGGAGGGTGGCTGCTACCTATACATTTTCTCATTCTCTTTGGATTATCATTGTTATTATTATTATTATTATTATTATTATTATCTTTGTTATTTCGGTGCAGCAGTATAATCTGAATTCCGACGTTTAATAATATCACCGCGAGACATGCGAACGATCGATGTATTTGTGAGCGCAAACAAAAAAAAAAAAAAAAAGCCACCGTGACGATTCTACCGTTACACGAGATTTAAATAAAAACAAATCTGCGCGTTATCGAGTGAAAACGCTGACTTTTTTGTCATTTTTTTAACAAACACGTTGCGCGCGGATTCTGAGGAATGTTCCCGGTTTTTTTTTTTTATTGTACGCGATCAATCAGGGTGTATATATAACTCTCATCCTCACGACGCTTTTTGCAAGCCTTAACATAATGTTTTTTTTTTTTTTTAAACAAATAAACCGTTCCGAATTATTTCTTCTCGTTTTTCATTTTTTTTTTTTTTTTTTGGTATTTACACGAGTTTATTATTTCCATTCGAAATGATTAAATTACGCGTGCACGAGTGTTATTAACGGATGTCTCGTCGTCGGACCGTGCATATTTAATAATTTTTTTTTTTTTATCGATAATAAACGTAATAGCTCGATGAACTGTGTGTAAGCGACAAATGCATATTATATTTTGATTTATGTTAATATTTTTATGTATTATTTATATAAACAGTTATTGTCGATCGTGACTATAGATCCGGATTTAAATGCCCTAAAAAAATAGTGAAAAAGCCCTTGAAAAATAACTCATCGTATTTTTTTTAAAACTCTAAAATCTACAAGTGTACCCTTCTCATTAATTTCTTTGAAAATAAGCGTTATTAGTTTTTAAAAATTTTTGTGGATCAGTTTTTAATAATTTAAATAATCTTAATGGAATAAAAATATATATGTAAGTCTTTAAAAAATTTTTATATAGATTTTATAGTTTAGTAACTAAGAAGGGGTACCCAAAAAAAATTATTTTGTAAAAAGGGGTACAGTGTTCATAAAACTTTGAGAATCCCTGCCTTAAAATATAACGCACCCACCAATATCTGACGTGCAAAGTATGTACATATATATATATATATATATATATATTCTAAAATTTTTATTTCATGCTGGTGGAATGAAACAAAAAATCAAACCGTTAATTTGTTTATTTTTTCACGTCCGACTAATTAATTAAATAATATGTTTTTATTTTCATTGTACCGAACGATACTTAAAAATATACGAAGTAAAGTCGTGTTAAGAAAAACTTAAATCTTTCGAAGCAATGTAAAAGCAATCTAAAAAAATAATGAAAAAGACCTTGAAAAATAACTCATCACATTTTTTTTTTTTTATTAGAAAAATATCAATTTAACGTAATATATAATTTATCCAAAAAAATTTAGTAATAATAATAATAATAATATGTTTATTGACGCCCTTATCGGGCACAATACAGTGTATATAAAAATTTAAAAGTACAATATTTTACAAATAATAATAATAGATACATGTGAAAGGAAAAAAAATATATTGTGTTCAATCATAACCAGTTTATAATTTGAGTATATGACATATTTTTCTGATATAATTGTAATTTATTACAATGAAATATTTATCAGTTATAAATGTTAGACATGGATTCCGAAGTTTGGGTTCATTATCGAAATTGAAATCAAAATTATCGAGGCTATTACAGGCCCGAAGGCATTCTACTCTTAGGTTCATTGAAACTATATTGTCGTGTGTGTGGAATAATTCATAAAATGCAGTCTTTGACCTTGAATGTAGTAGTCCTTACATTAATATGAATTGAAGGCAAAAGTATTTTTTATAGCACACGCAGTGGTAGTTTCAGCTTCAAGCAAAGTAGACAGTTGCCTAGGGCGGTAAATTTTCGGGAACCGGCAATTTTGTAAATTTCAAAATTATATATTTTAATCGACTTCAGAGTAACAATAAAATTGTAGTCATACATTTTTATATTCCAAAAATATTTTTTTACTTTAAAAACGTTTACCAAAGAGTGTTGGTCATATTTTATTAAATGTCACTGATGTTTGGTATACCTACAATATAATAATATTATAATAATAATATAACAATATATTTCTCTGGAAAATGTATGAGGTGATTAAATGGGAAAATTCGGTTTATTAAGATTAAATATTTCACTATTTACACCATTTTATACTAAAAATAACTATATCAATTATTTATTAGCACTGCAGGATTGTTGAATACTTAATTTTAATTTTGAAGTGTACTATAAATTCATTAATAATATTTTTATTCAATTTTAAAAATACATTTTCGTTTTCGACACTGGTATTGGTGGTATCCTATTTTCACAAATAGAACTACTATTAAACCCAAAAATTTATTATTTAGTTAAAAAAAAAAAATCACTCGAACGGTAGAAAATGTTTTAGGAGATAACCAAATTTTTTAAATTGACGTTTAATTACTTTTGTATTGAATAACATTCGTATTGTGTATTAAATATTTTATTGAAAACGATCACCAAATGGTTGTAAATATTTTTATCCGTTCCCCATTTATTATTAATGTAAATATGTGCCTGTGCAAACGTTTGACAAAACATATTAATGAGAAAAATGTAAACTGAAGAATTCGCGTGTTTAAAACAATAATTTTAAATCGATATCGTGTGTCGTTAAAGGTTTTAATAATAATAATTGCTGTGTGTATAAGTTTGAAAATATTTTGTCCTCCAAAACTTTACCGTCAAAACTGTTCGATATAGAATTTATATCATCCACTCGAAGGAGCACGAATAAAGTATGATACTAGAGAAAACTATTTTTTTTTTTAAACATATTCTTCGCGTTTTTCTTTTTTTTTTTTTCTATAGTTATTTAAAATTTGCAATATTTGTTCGTCAAAAAATTTATGATTTAACTATTATTGATTTTAATAAAAAGCAAATAATTTTTTTTGTTAATATTCATAATAATAAGAACATAAAATAAGTGATTAAAAGAAGAAAAAAATATTGTACGCATGACCCACGAAACACTAGAATTGCCAATATAAACACACACAAAATGCCATTAAAAAATTAATTTATGAGTTTATGACTCAAAAACACCGAAAACACTTTTATAATTGTTAAAATTCCAGACATGATTAATTATTTTATTTATTTTTTCAATTAATAATTGTATTCAGTAAATATAAATCAAAATTGATAAAATTTTATAACTTTATTGATAATAATTTTAGTAATACTATAATCAACAGGAACAATGTAAAAGAAAATTATACAACAAATTCGTTTGATATATTTCTCTGACAACACAAAATCATCAAAATAAAAACACAAAAATCAAATATAAATGGAAAATAAAAATTAGTTATTTACATTTATATGTTATTGAAACACGTTTAAAACTAACAAACCATCATCCAAACGTATATATAAAAAAAAATAATAATTAAAAAGCCGGACATACTTCGCACGATGGGTGTTCTTCGCACGACGGGTGGGATTCTCTTGACGGGTGTATTGAAACGTTTAAAGAAACGATAAATCATTTCTTCAATAAAACGATTCTGAACGAGGGAAGTTAATAATATAAAAAATAAATGAGAAAAAAAAATGTTAGAAAAATGTCCAAAATTTTTTTTTCACATT